>DWFV01001064.1:0-12030 GCA_018246775.1 Parelbella machaon machaon
ATTATAAATTATATAACAATTGTACATAATGATACTACTCTTGGAAGAGAGTTCTAAACGCGGGAATATAATCCGTAAACACATTTATATGTATGTAACGTTTGCAGTTTTGATTCAAAATCTTACGCGTCAATATCTTAAAGGAAGTGTCCCTAAACTTTGGAAGTGGTCGAGTTTTTTCAATCCCGCGGTGTTCATTGGTATCTACGTGTTTTGTTGAGGTCATAAATAGGATCTTATATTTTCTTGCGATATTCGAGGTCCGATTAAAGAAAAGGGTTCACCTGTATCCTTACAATCCTCAAAACCCTATTTGACTACTCTTCATCCAAATGTGGACTTCTATTTAGGTATATCACACAATTCATCACTCAATTGTCTCTATATTATAAAAATCTCACAATGGATTTAACCCTTGGAATAATTTATATATTTATCTATTTATCCTTTATTGTTCGGAACAAAAGGCGGACTTAATGCCAAGTGGCATTTTCTACCAGTCAATCCAGGTGATGATGAGAATTTGGGGTAGGCACATAGGTAATAATAATAATCATCATCAGCCTTCACCCGTCCACTGCTGGACATACGCCTCTCCAATAGCACACTACTGAGCTCAATCTTCAGCTCTTCGTATCCCTAAGGATATACGAGTATGAAAGTTTTATATTCACCGTGTTATATCAATGCGAGCTGACAAATCTTTGCTCTACCCTATATTTTTAACACCGACATTTTGATTAATTACATCATATAATTACCTCGTTCAGCTAATCAGTCGTTGAGAACAAGGAGCGGCAAAAAACAGGTGTCTTAAATGTTCCTCTCGTTCTCGGTTCAAGATATTTAACTCGAACCTATTATAAAAGTACTGCGATTAATTTAATTAGCTAAATCCTAAGCAACTTATTGACTATCCAGGGACTTTCTATATTAAAAATTAAAATGGTAATCCTTGCTTATTTCGTCCACTAAACATATTTAGTTACTTATAGTGACCAACATCATCATAATCATCAAGTTTCGGACGGTGTTATCTCAGTATAATAAAGATTAAGGGCATAATGTACCACGGTCGCTCTTTGCAATTTATACGGCTCATAAAGCGTTATAGAAAATATTAAGCGCGTTAGTTACGTAAGTAATTAGTAATAGTAATTGTATCTTAAACAAAGGCATATAATTAATTAAACTAAGAGATACATACCGGGATGCTAATTCCAGGTCCCCGCAATGGAAAGCTAGAAGTTGCAAGCTGACCTTTTCAATAGAAAGAGATAAAATATAACTCCCTACTACATTTATTTGACATGAATTTGACATGATAATATCGAAAATTTAATATATTGTCTTTAGTATTTTTGTACTTGATTATCATATAATTGCTGTTACAATACAGTAAAATTATAAATCCACAAGGAGTTTAGGGAAATTTTACAAACAGACATTTAGAAGCATTGCTTTGATGGATGCTACGAAACAAATCATGGAGTATATTTGCTCAATTCATAATCTCATCGATGGTCGCCTGCAGCGGAGTAGCAGGTAGCTACTGCTCAGCTCAAAAACATCGTAGTCAAATATTCACACTAGGATTCCTTTTCGTGTTTTTCAGATCTCCAATAAATGTATAAAATCACCGTTCAACTATTCGTCAATACGAAAATCGAATCTGAAACTCTCTATTTCATCTGTCTTAATTTTGAATAGTTTATAATATTGAAATGTCTATTTTCTATCGGTCAAGTGTACAGTCAGCTTAACAAAGCTCAAAGCTTCGAAGACGGCACAAAAGCGATGGTAAACGTTTAGGACGCATTAATTACAGCGTACAAACGATCGCCATTAACAATAGCGCGATGCGTTATGTAGATTGAATCCTACTCCATACTGGCAGGAGAAGTTCGATGTTCCCGACTTAGGATGTGCACGGAATATCGTTGGACTTAGTTAAGTCTAAGCTTTTTAGGTTCATGTATATTGAGGTTCTTGGATAATGCTAATGTTGAAAGTTCATCGTTGACGGCTTCGTTGGTCGAGGGGTTGCAAGCGCGATTACCGATCAGTAGGTCCTGAGTTTCAATCCCGGGTGGGATACTATTGGATTTTTCTAATTTAGAATTTCTAGTAGTGACTCGGAGTCTGAATCGTACGTAAACGTAACTGGTGAAACATGGGACGGTACGACACTTCTCTGCCTACCCCTTCGGAGATTAAAAGCGTGATGTTACTTTTTTTTAAATGTTCAACAGTTATTAGCGCTTAGCATCTATATGAACACAGTTAAAAACAGTCAACAAATCTCGTGGAGGGTGGCATATAAATTTTAAAACTATCGACATATAGGAAGGCGTATCTCCGAGAACTGGTATGAAAGGGCTAAGTTAATGTGGAAGTGAAGCAACGATCAATGCTTCTCGGAAGTGCGGAGAAGCATCACATACAGAGGGAGGTGGGGATGGGGGGAGATCGAAAGTGATTGGAATGATAGATATTTGCAGGAAGCAAGCTTCAAGGATTTCTATGAAGCTCGTGTCGTAACGTGTCCTGTCTTCACCATAATTTTCTTTTTCAATAAACGTCAGCTGCGCCACGAGCTTTGCTATCATCGAGAGCGCACATCTGCTGCAAGCTTACAATGTAAATGTTTACAACTGAGCTGGACTCACTTTTAATAATATATTCGCATGTAGTTCAAGTAGAAAGGTCATTTATAAAGTCTTATCTTGTTCAAGAAAAATTAACATCCCACCGTTACGATATGCAAAGGAATGTACTCGTATAATCTACTTACATATACAATGTCGTTAAGTTGACCGCGCAAAGTCAATAAAACCTTGGTTTTATTGACTTTGCGCTTATATTATCATTGATGTCAAGAATGTTTTATTAAGTCATTTTATTAGGATTAGAATTTTATGCATACATTTAGATATTTTTAAGGATTTTCACTTCTATAAAGCTGTTGGATCTTACAATATTATACAAATAATCAACCTGTAGTCATTGCAAGTCATTTTATTAAAGAATTTCAGGGCTAAGGTCAGGTTGCAGAGAGAATTCATAGACAAATGGTTCTCCTGAAGTGCGTTTTTTAAAATCACGGCGTCGCAGTTGGTCTTCGGTCATCAGAATGCGGTTTAATACATTCAGAAACGTATTCAGTAGCAATACTCAAATATTTTGACACCGAAGCATTTAGCAACATGTCTAAAAATCTGAGCGTGCATAACAAAATTTAAAAAACGTATTCTACTTTAAAAAACTAGCACTGAAAATATTTCTGCTGTCAAGCAGCAACTATTGAAGCTATTTCTGCTGTCAGGCAGCAACTATTGAATACTTTTAGCTTTATATCATGTGGTGAGCAGAAACACTAACATATCAGTGTGAACCGTGTACATCATCAGACAATTTACTATTTAACTGCTTTAACATTCCTACATAGATTGTTATATTACACTCCTCTACCTACCCCCTTCATAAAATATAGGGGCGTCGCTATGTTATTATTGTCTTTTTAAAATCTATTGTAGGTAACTGGTTCTATTTTAAATAAACCCCGATCGATACATAATAAATATTGCACTCGAGAGTGCAGGATATAAACGAGTTAATACTTTCAACTACAACACAGATAGCTATGCGTTTGATCGCTCAATAGCGGTCGAACAAGCCAGTCGACAAGTTCACAGGGAAATGTTCTTGACAGAAATAATAGTACCAGCCGCTGAGTTCGTAACGTCATCTTACAATACAACTGCAGATCCACGAAGCCTCAATTAATTGATATCACAAACAGATATTGATTAAAAAGCGGTGAAGCAAACCATTGAGCTGTAGGGCATACGATTCATACGGTCCATACATTCATACGCTCAATTCCGCATCATATCTGACCTGGACGTTTCAGTTGGTAAGGCAAAGTGAAATAACCGAAACACTTAGTCTATGTTACAGCCTTAAACCCCGTTAAGGCATCTGCGGTGGTGCAAGCAACCAGCATAAAGGGTGCATACTCTTATTTTTCTTTGCATTACTCGTATATTACATTTTATTTTTTTTATTGCTCTTTGCCTACCCCGTAAGGGACCTGGCGTGAGGATATGTATGTATGTATGAAATAAGGATTTTCTATTTTCTTCTTTTTATTTTCTATACGTCACATAAACAATATTTTTATTAGTGTATTAATAATTGGAAGCATGTTTAGATAATTTTTGACTCTCCGTTAACCAGTATCTGACCTAATTGTCCAAGATAAGTGAGTCGTGGTCTTCATCTGAACCTCGTTTTCGGGATATAAATATGTTTGTCGAAGTAAATATTCTATCTATTGTTATCAGACGTACTTCACTATATTTAAATTTTAAAAAAGTATAATGAAATAATACATGAAAACTGCTGGATAACTCATGCAGCTCTTTAGTTAAAACCTGAACACAGCGGCTGGACAGATTTGAGCATAAAAGGGTTCTTATTACTTACTTACACCGTATAATTATTTTCTTGTATCAAGCATCTTCTAACGAATATGAAGCCTTTTATTTGACACATGTTAATTGTCTTTTATTTTATTTACGAGTAAAAAAGTATAGAAGCTTGTAAAGATAAAATGTTTTTCTCATATTTTATTTTTTCTCATACTTCGGTTTTTCTCATACTTCGTTAAATAAAACGCCTTAGCTTATCGCTTGCACCGCGTCCCATCCGCAGTACGCACGTCCGAGCGCCCCGAGCATTTCGGACCGCAGCCGCACCTGTTATTATAATGAACTGTTGTTATCATGCACTGTACTGTTACCAGTATCGGAACAAGCATTCGGTGTTCGCCACTGACAAATGGCTCGAGTTTCGCTGTAAGTCATGCCGGTGTATTGTTTGCTGATAACGCTCGTTTTTCAACTTGGATCTCTACTACAATTTAATTGGGTACACCATAAATCGCTTTTTAGTGCTGTTATAGCGCTAACAAATCTACTTGAAAAATCAGGTCGATTATTGCTATACACGTTTATATTTTTATTTAGCGATTGAAGTCGCCAATGAAAATGTCCTAACAAACAAAACAGGAATAAATGTCTTACCAGTCATGCTCGGGAATCAGTCTGTCATTTACTCCCTTATTATGATTTCTTCCTGGCCAATTTCGTTAAACCTTAAATATTCAGATCTACATCGAAAAACGGTTTCGACAACCAGATATGTGTGTATCGTTGAGATGTCCTTTGTGGTAAAAATAAGAGCTCATTTAAACAAATAAATAATAAAATAAAAATAAGGGCTATTTTATTAGTACATTCACTACAATACTTTTAAGAAATATGACATACAGTTATTTAAAATGATAAGAGAAATTACATACTCGTATTTAGAAGAAGTAATCATTTTGGTTACTCATACCACATTGACTTTTGCAAAGGATTTGACGTAAAATGGAACACTATAGTGGGTTTAATATTTTTGATGAAACAAAATTCTACGATAAAAAAATTTTTGTATATCGAATATATCGAGGGCACTCTAACTCTACAGAGCACAAGTCAAAAAAAAATGCGGGGATCAAAAAAACAAAAATCACTTTTCGTTCCGATAGCATGCCTCTTCTATTTGATGCCGAAAGGCAACTCGGTCTCGTCCAAAAACCATTAATGCAAATTAAACCTTTTTACTACGTTATAACGTCGATTTTGCAATGCAAGATTATATATTGTCAGTAGAATTGCTCACATCGACAGTTCCAGCACCATTGTAACGAGATCGATCTAATGTCAGGGCATGTATTGTTGACGGATTATGATCCGTTGTTCATGTTGGGGATGTCAATGGTCGATACAGTCGCGACGTTTGCTGTTACGTGTCATATTGTCTAATTTTAAGACGATTTCGAAATACCTATACTAAATGTAATGTAGATCTATCGACACTTATCACGGTTTGTGAACAAAGGTAATTTAATACAAAAATCCACGAGCTATTAGGTAGATATAAATAGTTACATATCTTTATTAACCATGTACGGTTTGATTTATAATAAAACTACTTTGTGTTAACAATTTATCAAGCAAGATTCAAAAAGCAAAATTATTAAAATCTATTGGCATAGACAAAAACGCACTTTAGTTTCTCTTCACGTATTTTTTTTTAATTTATTAGCCATAGATATTATCCCATAGATGTTATTTAAAAGTCTCATAACTGTGTCTGTATTGGAAGAAAATTTCGTAGAACATAATACTGACACAAATGGAAATTACATATATCATATAAAATGGTTATCTCAAAAAATAAATCCGGAATTGTGGTCATTCGAGACCGTGAGAGGTGAAGACATCTGAATATAGAACATTGACGACGCAATACACAAATGAAAAAGGCCCGGTGTCATAAAACAAAATCACTTCGTATGACGATCCGTTAGCACATGCCTCTTACATTTCATGCCAAAGGACAGCCCGGTTTTAACCAGAAACCAATTAAACAAAATTCGACCCTTGTCTCTTAAAACAACGTCCACTTTTAAATGCGATTTCTAACCGTCCCCTCTAGCATTTCTCGTTCGCATAACATCAATTTCGTATCAATTTGTGTAGCTTTTTTTTTAAATCTCCCAACATTGTTTACATTTACTATGTTTATCATTATTATTTTTATTACATAACCCTCTCTGTAGGCATTACAGAGTCGTGTCAGTTCTCCTGGTGACTCACAGCCGTCCTAAAATAATTGTACCGGAAATTCAATTAAGGTATTTACTACAAATAAAACAATATTGGATCGCTTCATTTGTCTGTCTCTCGGCCATCACGTCACGCTGTAAAAACTACTGGTAATGCAAGTGCCGTCTTGCATTCGAATTTACTAACACGTGGTGTTTTTCGCAACTAACATTTTATAACAAAATGTAAGTATAAAGACACTAATTGTTGCCCACGTTATCTTCAACTGCAAAATCTAAACATGGATCATTCCATCTGCTCTTTTAATTTCATTGTTTTAGTGATTGATTTAAAAATATATAAGCCTATCTTGTGGGAAGATGTCGCAAGTCAAGATAATAAGTTAGGTTATTGTCAAGATAACCCAAATCGCAAGGGATTAGCGTGGCGTAACCCCAAGCCTCCCACATTTGTGGGAGAGATACTTGCCCATTAGTAGCACGCGAAAAGAATAGATGTCACATATGTTATTCACTCGTTTGGATTAAAACAAATATTCAATGAAATAGAAATAGGTACATTCCTTTTGTTGTAAAAAAGAAAAATATAAGATGGCACAGGATAAATACAATATGTCATTTATCAGAACTGGTTCCACATTTGTTACTTTATGAGTGACGAATTGCTTAAAACACACTGTTTTTAATATGTCAGCGCCCCACCGAGCATAACTCTGCTACGGAACTATTCACACTTCCCAACGCTTCACCATCTTCGGAAACTTATAGATCTGATGAAAATAACTTTTCAATTCGACGTCTGTTCCGAGTGGATTCGACTATAACTTTACACTCAAAGCTCAGAGCTTTCACGAACAGTCTCGCAACAGAGCTTTCGCGCAATAATTTGCACTTGAAAAGCAAAAAGTTCGTGCGTTTAATTGGCATGGCGCCATGCAAGTTCGGTCTAGCCTTATTCTGCCTTGTACATTATTCTGAAGCCAAGATTTTTTTTTCTTGCTACGCTAATAACGTTTCATTTCATATGTTTATAAGAATAATATTAATCGTAATAAAAAAGTGCTCGATCTTGGCAACCCTAACCTATAAAATTATGTTTTTTATGTAAGTTAGATCGTAAAATAATTTAAGGAGAATGTTGAAATTAATTTAATGTTTGAAATAATATATATCGTTAAAAAATTAACCAAAAGATGTAATATAGGCATATTTTGAAGACCTTTGCTTTACTATTAGTTTAGAAGCATTAATCCTGATTCATTCAGATAAAAATTTAGTTATCCCATTTTTGGCATTGTATTTACGGCAATTTATGTTGAAAAAACATGTTCTGACTGACTACTCATATTCGCAAACCCTTAGCTACTAAAGCTAAAATTTTTAAATTACAACAGTATATTCTATATATAACGTAGGCACCCATTAAGAAAATTATTATTAGAAATTTATCTTATTAACGACATTAAATGAAAAATAAATGAATGAAAATAATTATATTTATGAATTAAAAATATAACAATATTCAAAGTTCTAAATGTAAGCATATTGGCGTGAACGGTTGAGAAAAAAAAAGGTATATGACTCGTTTTGTAATTTTTTTAAGGACATATAATAGTGGATGAAAATTAATACAAATGGTTGTTTCTTTTTGAACGGAAAAAGTAGATATACTTTTTCCGTTCAATGTTTGTCTACGTTGTGTATCCAGATCGTACACAAACATTATCAGGCATTAAATTCAAAAATCTTATGGAATGTACACTAAAAAAATAACGCGCCCCTCTAGTCTGTCAATAAATGCCTTCTCGCTGGTTGACTAATTTCAATGTAACTTTCAATACAGTATATCTGCAAGAGGCAATCTGCCCATCACTATCCTATCATGTTCATGCTGCCGAGCGTATTCGGTACAGCTGAAAACCCGATAGCGGTGTAATTGAACGGACGGAGCTTAAATTGACGGAAGGTACTTGCCAGGAACGCTGTTTCTGTATCCGTGAGGATAGTTACAAAGCGGGAACTTTAAAACCTTAGTCGTTATCAGGTCCGTAGTAAGTATGTATCTTATAGATAGGGAATAACAATATTTCACTTACAATACCATACATTTTTCTTGCAATGAATACATTTTATTAAACATTTTTTATAACAAGTTTTTTTTATTACGGGGTAGGTAGGACATTTACGGGGTAGGTAGAGAGTACCGAGTACCACTTATCTCTATCTTTACAGACCTGCCTTGTTTCTTCTACGTTAATCAGTATTTTTAAACATGTACGTACAATGAACCCCAAAATAATAGTCTTTCTAGTAATCCACGAGAAATCCTAAATAGTAAATATATTTTCATCAAAATATCCACATATCGAAATCTCCCAATTACTTTCGGACGCTGGCAGCATTAGGGCAGCTACCCTCCATAATAAAATAATAACCGATATGCAAAACCCCGTAATGGAATCACTCAATCGAACTAATGTACCGATGAATAGAATTGTGATTTATTACTCCTCGAATAAGAAAAATGACTATAAAATACAGGAAGACATTTAGTGTTCACGACACGATCATAATACAGTGTTTTTATAACCTGCCAGTCGGCTGGGGCAGCTTGGATAGATATGAACTACGGTTCATGCAATTATAACAATGAGAATACTCAGCATTAGGACTTAAGACTGTAGCCATTTCAAATGTTCGTAAACGAGTAGTCAGTTAAGTAACTATACGTTAATACGTACTATTAACTCTGTTAATATTAATAGAAAGAAGGTACATCAAAAATATATTGTAAATTGTTTAAATATCAAATAAAATGGATAATAAAATTCTTATTAGCTTTTTCAGGAAATATTAACACATAGACAGCACTGCAGGTTACAGATTGCGGTTCAAAGATTATTGGAAAAGGTAATATATCATGCAAATACTTATTCTTTATCTCCGCATAAGATACAAGCGGCTAGCGGAGACTGCAAAGCAGCGCTGCTCGGGGCTACGGTCTTGTGTCAGCAGAGGCTGTCTTCCCCCAGAGCCCGTGTTTAGTTTTAAGGTGTAATTTATTGTTGTTTGTTTATGTTTTTTTCTACGTGGCAATAAATACTATTATTATTATCCAATATTTACGTTACATCTGACTTATTATTTGTAAACTACACTCCTAGATATACACTTTGCTAAATATAAAATTTGAAAATAAGTCGTCGACGCTAAAAGAGGCTTTTGATAAAAACGTAACCTCTTTGGCAGATTATCGTCTAGCGTGCCTTCTTGGCTGATTCAGATTTATGATTTCAGCTGAATTTATTATCTGTGACGTCCATATTTTTCTATTCCAGAATTAGAAACGTTGATTGATCGCTGTCGATGTGGATAAACGCAAGCTTTACATGTATTTGTACAGTTTGATACTTATCATAATGTAATTTTAATATTTTTATCCTGATTCATCTTTCCTCAATCTGATTCTGCTGTCAGACCTCGACTAAAACGTTACGACCAAAACGACTGTTCGTTTTGGTCGAGTGGTCGCGCGACAGCCGATCGAGAGGTTCTAGGTTTGATTCCCGGGTGGGCTACTATTGAAATTTTTCTAACTTAGATTTTCTCTGTTCTGTTTGGCTTTTGTCCTTAGTCGCTCTGTGTCTAGATCTGTGCCCGTTATCTATATGCCAATAGGCCACCATCTATTCCACAATGGGAGGTAAACGTAACTGGTAAAACGTGGAAGAGTGCTACACTCCCCTGCCTACCCCTTCGATTATTACGAGCGTAATGTGACGTTTATTTGTTTATTTATTCAGATTTTATAAGATATGGTGATTAATATATTTGAAGTGAGAACAAAACCTGATGTCAGTAACTTTTAGTCGAACGTTGTTTTTGTCTTTCTATGCATTTTAAGATACATATATTCCACATTAATGTTGATATAGTTTTAAGCATCCCCTTGATAGATAGCGCAGCAAATCCAGCTTTGCCTATATCTGCGACTTATTTTGAAAATTACAACGCTTTAATTTTTTACACAGCTTTACACTCATAGCCCTCCTATATTTTGAAGCACACTCAGGAGTCCTTTACTCGTGGGTGCAATAGTCACACACTCCGATGTAAGTAAATAGGCCCTCGAGTCCTTAACAAATAATAAATTGCTTCATCACCATACAGATGTTCGCGAACCAAGGTCAAGATTCCAGAGTTCATGTAGTGAACTTCGTGCTAAATAGAGAATATATATTTTATATGTACAAGGAGTCTAAAAATATTGCAACAGAAATCATGAAGAGGGCATATACATACATACATATACGCCAAGTCCCTCAAGGTGTAGGCAGAGAGCACAGAGTGTCAAATATTCCTATCCTTGCCGACCTGCGGCATGGCTTCTCCATTGACTAATCAAGGGTATATAATCGCCTTTTTTTCAACGGACTTAGATTTCAGGTATAACATTAAAGAATATATAAATGTACTAGCTATAATTCCGTTTTGTTCATCAATAGAATATCTGCTCCCACTGATAATAGTTCTGTTTTGAAATTGTTACAGTTTGATCCGAACATTGTTCTTTTAGACGACTTATTGAGAAACGAAGCAGATGAAAAATAATCCGGACTCGAACAAAGAAAGAGCATAATGCACGCGCACAATATTAACGCTACAAAACTTATTTTAATTCAAAAAGATAGTAGCTCGGATACAATGTGATAGATTAACGAATGCGGCGATCACTGAAACTGTGGAGTTGGTAGAAAAACGTTTGGAAGTATAAATATATTTTGTAGTCGAAATACATTTTGTTGTCAATAGCTATCTACCACATGGATATCTAATTATAAATAATAACTGGTAATTAAGTTTCGTGACTATCTCTTGCCAGGTTTGAGCTCAACTAGAGAATTATAGATTATCAAATACGAATGTAACAGGTGAACAAATCGGTAAATAACGCTGTAAAGCAACAGAAATGTTTGACGTAGGATGTGCTTAAAACATCAATCAGGCTACTAACTATTAAATAAAGTCAGTTGTACTTACAAAATTAAAAGAGACGGTAATAATATTAAATGACAATTTCTTTCAAAAGTTAGGACGAAAAACGTGTATTTCTAAGTTTGCCTGTCACATTTATTACATTGACGTTGACACACACGCGTACAATATTACAACACATTGATATGTAAAAATCATTCAATTTACTGTCGTGAAATATGACGGAGCCAATTATATTAAATTCTCAAATGCCAAGTCCACAGTTTCCATATCAACCCCTAACACGCTTCTCACCCCTATCTATCTCAGCGGCCATTCATCATACCGCACACATGTTAGCCGAGCGGAGTGAGATG
>DWFV01001065.1:0-12029 GCA_018246775.1 Parelbella machaon machaon
ATATGGATGTTGATGATGGCGATATTAAAGATAATGATGCTGAAGATGACGATGTTCATGATGTTGATGTTGATAATGATGATTTTGATGATGATGACGACGATGTTCATGATGTTGATGTTGATAATGATGATTTTGATGATGATGACAACGATGTTGATGGTGGTTATGTTGGTAATGATTACAATGATCACGGTGGTGATCAGGGTGAGGTTGTGAATAGTCTCTTACGTAACGTTTGAATTATAAGTGAAAATAATAAAATTTGAATAAATGTATTTAACTCTACAGAAGTAAAAACTGCTACTATCGCCACATACAATTATTATTAATACGTTTGATATTGATACAAAATTAAAGTAATTTAATCGCGCAATGAAATAACCAAAGCGATACACGTTTACACCTACTGCCCTTGAGTGGGTAGCGATGTGCAACTGTTTTAAGACGAGTAGTAAATTGTTGGTTGCGGCTGGCGGGCCGGCTGGCAGCGACGCGGAGTAATTATAGGGCAATTTTATACGTTTCTTCAGGCGGTGGAGTTATACAAAGGCGAGTGAGTAGTTGTTTGTTGTCACCTAGTTGTGTTAAGTTTACAATTTTATTAATTTGATTTTTGATCTAGTAGCAATTTACACCTACGGAGGTGTTACAGGGAAGCTCATGTGTCAGATTTATCTTGATACTGATTATAATAAAAATTGTCATATTACAATTTACGGGAAAGAAATGAAAAATTTGTTTGGCGGTGTGCTTGTTATGAAATGGAAGAGTAGGTATCTATGTGTAAAATTACGGACAGGATATGCACAAGTTTTCTGTTTAATAATCATTTCACAAATTTTTGAATTAGCTTTATTTTAGGACATCTTCGATTTAATTTAATTATATACGGCTAGAACCCACCTTACAGTTCTACTTAGTATAAACACTAGCCTAAAATCTTTTTTAATATTTTCCTATCATTCATTGTTTCTACATATCTAAACCATCTAAGCATCCCATAATTTAATTATTTACGACACATTAATTTTACGTACAGACCGTCGGGAAAACAATAGTTGTTAACGTCTATCATGGTAGGCTTCACAAATACAGCCGCACAGATCTAGCTTTGGTTGTTCCTAGGAGGAACATTTCGCTCCGTTGGACCGTCTAATTCGAGTAATACTGTTCTTTGTTCCGGAGCACGCTTTCCGTTGAGCGTCGCAGGAACAATGAAGCTTCGGCACCGAAGCATTCGGATTCGAACTAACTTTTCGGTGTGTTGAATTAAAATTTAACGGCATCCGAAAAGTGGAGCGCCGGTTCTTTGTTTATTGTTCGTAGACGGGAAGGAATCAATCTTGTCTCAGATATACGCACGTGTAATGTTGTTATTCTGTTTGATACTATTGAGGTATTAGATGTAAAATAAAATACAATATAAGAATGCGATAGAATAAATAATTGGATGACAGTTATTTTATTTAATATTAACAGTACGGGAGACGTAGGTATAGCATTTTAAATGTAAATATAAGAAAGAACTAAGTAGATGTATACAATTATATTTTAACCATTATAACATGTCTACCACATAATTACATTTAGTTAATAATTAATAAAGATAACACCTGCTTATTTATAACTCAACAAATATTTCAGCTACACGACAAAATCTCGTATGACACAGAAAACTTAAAACGGTTACCGAAAAGGCATACGATCATGTAAGAATGAGAGTTTCAAGAACAGCTCTGAACAATTTGTACGATTTCACCGAGAACTCTAACTCAATTATCAAAACACTTTGAAAGACGGACTTTTTTCTACAACAATATTTTTTCTGTAAATGTAAATGAATGACTTATTTTTATCATCATAAAAGACCTTTAGACAAATCATGATTTACAGTAAAAATATTACGCCAACACAATTTATGAAGAGCAAATATTTTATTATTAATACCCAAAGTAATACGAGGAAGGATCCCGGGGCTAAAACGTAATAATGATGTATTGTTGACATTGAATATACGCAAATTCGAGCAAACCGTCGTTTTATTAAAGAAATTTATTAGAGAATGTAATGAAACGAATGAGAGGTTTCGAGAATCCCGCTCGCGAGGCTATCTGGGAATTCTAGACTTACCTGGTCTATAAAGCTCAGCAGCACAAGTAAATGGGATGCGATTAGAAATATCTAAATACCGCCATAGACTGAACCAAACTCAATGATATTTGAATATCTTTCAAATGGGAGACAACTATAATATAGCTTTTTTACATCAAGCAGGAGAATTAATATTAAAATTATGTAAGAAACAAAACAATAATAATTGAGAGACAGTTTCAGAGTACACATATGCCCAACAGTAGGAAGCAAAGGAGTTTCAGCTAGCTTCGACAAACATAGCGCGCGAACTGATTGTTAAAGTTAGGTAACGTAGAATTCCTCTGTACTAAGTAATCATAGAGCCTTAGATAAAAGGGTAGAAACTCATCTTCTAGATACACTAATTAGGTTCGATATGTTTTAAATTTCAGCGCTGGAAAACGATAAGCTCTAATGATCCTAAACAAGAACAATTATATTGTAGCAGATTCCGAAATTAGCTGCCAAAATAATTTGTGGTTATGAAGTCCAGAAGTTCTCCTTCGGGTATCGAACTTAAGACCTCTCAATCAGCAGTTACTCCTGCAACTGCTAAACCAACAAAACACTCATTGCAACATGAAATCTAATCAAGATTTTATTTAAATATATATGTTTGACACCTAAGTTACCGCCGAGGTAAGTAGTTAGTTTCTTTCAATGAATCTAGGAACAAAGTTAATAATATACTTTGCGGTCCAGTCACGCGAGATTCCTATGGTGTAGAAGTAACAAACACAGTCATTTATCGACCGCGAATAAAGTATAGAAAGCTCACACTAACAGCTGTAGAATTATAAATACTTTAACAGCTACATGAGAAGTCACTGTTCATTATTCATTTTCTTAGTTTATTGATACAGGATTTATAAACTAGTTTACGAAATCCCACACAGGATACTGAAATGGATTACTTCTGGAAATTCAAACGGAAACAGAATTTCCCATTTATCCAACTCGGTGCGACCATATTCAAGCGGGATTACCGATCGTTCTGGAACACGCTCGAATTTTCCCAATAAAAGTGGAATGTACGTACTTGTGAGACCGCAAAATATTTGCAAATTATATTACAATGATTTGGTGGTTTTAACAAGTGATGCTTTTTGTGTTTTAGAAAAAACAGATGCATGTATGTAGGTATATCTCCTGATGTTACCTGAATAGTTGCTATATCCTATAGCCTTCTATGTCAATTTTACATTGAACTGAGGTTACTATTATTATACTCTATACCAATAATCGATAAGTCAGACTCTAAGAATAATTGGGAATGTCATGGATTGCTCCGTGTCTTATTTGTATTTATCTGTCACACACTCTTCAAATGGTGCTTCAAACTGGGTGTTTCCGCATTTGTACTGTTGGCGAAGGGCTTGTACAAAGGTATTGATGATATGTCTACCCTCGCAAAAGGATAAGGACAGATTACAAGAGCCGATTGCCGATCTCCACTAGTTGGAAAGGCACTTGAAGAAGATGATGTATCAATTAAGAACATTAGAAAGGTCTTGGAAAAGTTGCCTAAAAAGGCAACTATTCCAAGACCGATGTTCTGATCAAAAGCTACATTTTTTAGATAATTTCGTAGGTATAACTATGTAATATACATCAATTTCAATTTAACTCTTGAGTGTACCGCAGAGCGTACTAGAGGGAAGTTAAGTTATAATTATCAACGTCCAATCAAGTGATTTGGAAATAATATTAAATATTATTATTGTTATCAAAATCCTCTTCTACTTTTTTAACGAAAAAGAAATAAATACTCAACTTGTATAAAATAAACATTGAAGAAGATTTTTTAATTGGCTCTTGGTATGTAGGTATTATTAGGGCTTATCGCTAGAGACGCTATAACTTTCAGACAACCTTCCAGTAGGACAAACTAAAAATGACAAAAAATTTAAAAATAACAGAATATAACAAATATTCTATATAACCTATAGAAAGTAACAAATATATTGATTTAAATATTTAAAAGCGGGCAGGAATGATGAAATAATATGATGTTAATTGCAGTGTAGACTAAAAGCTTCCTATCACCTCATTTGATATAGCTTATGAAGGTAGCATAGTTACTTAAAGGTGGTTCTTCCGAAATCAAACAATAAAGTGCGTAGAAAATGAGTAGAAGGCTCTAACACATCAATTTTCAAATATGTAGTAGGGGTAAATTATAGGACAAAAGCATAAATATTCTGCTTGAGTTACCCAAATAATGATTTTGTACCTGATTTTTATAAGAGTATAAATATTAAGCCCGATGAATTTTGAGAGACTAAAATGAACAGGAATTTTAAGAATACTAATGGAAACAAAAAGATCAGGAGTAAGAAGGAAAAGGTTATTGAAAGATAGAAAAGATAGCTTGTGAATTTATTTGAGACGTTCAAGGCTATTTTTGTTTTGTCAAAACAAACAGCTATAAAAAAGTCACCGTAATAATATATCATTTACTTTGTTAATCGATATCAGAAATATTCAATCGTATACTCAATATTAATTTTAATTTCAACATAAAGGAAACACGAAAAATGAATAAAGTTTGGAACAACAAAAGCGCTCCAATTTTAACATTGTTCTATCTACAAAATTTATAAGCGATTCCGTCACTTCACTTAGCAATACAAAATTATTCATAACCAGTTTCATAAAATCACAAAAACTACTAGATTTTTTTCCGCGCAGATAGAAGGATGAATTTTCCATTTAACCGGGTCGATGGTCTATATTGATGTGAGATTGTTGAACGTTCTCTAACGCTCTTGAATTTAAGGAACAATACTGAACACAAGCGCGGGATTTAAAGTTAAAAAACATTTTAACACAAAGTAACTTAAGCATCTCGTTATTATTATCGTTACCACTAGGTAAAGTTAGCCCGAAAACTAAAATTCTGAAGTAACTTGACCATTCTGTGTAGTGTAAAAAGTTATAGGTATTATTTAATTGCTAAACTAACGGCAGGGATTGGAAATATTATCCAATAACGGACAGAATGGAAATCTATAGAGAAATTTTAGGAATCTGAGTCGGACAGATAGATTCGGATACTTGTCCATTGACGCGAAGAGCTGAAGATCGTACTCAGTGGTGTGTTATAAGAGATGCCTGTGTTCAACAGTGAACAGGAGGAAGCTGATTTGATGTAGTTGCTAATGATTAGGATGATGATGATGGTGTTGGTGATAATGATAATGACGGTGAATTGTGCTTTTGTCAGTGTGCAGCAACTACATATATTCACCTAAAACACAGGATGTTCCGGCTTAGGAATATAAAGGTGAAGCATTATGTCATACGCTCATGCCCTTGATATCTTAAAGAATCAGCTATTTGGTGGAATTCTAAGAAAGATTTAAACTGTACATTAATAGAATATGATGTTACATAGCGGAACATAATCATTATTTAATAGCTGAATTGCTGTCAGGTCGATCTACGTTTAAAATGCTGCGTATGAAGGGAAAATATAACGCTCAGTTAAAGACACTATAACCAAGCCTATTAAATCATACAAGCAAGCTAAGATTAACAAAAACTTGTAGCCTTTTATACCTCTATCCAGCTTCAGTCACAATCATTTCTATATCAGCAATACTCCGAATACTATAGTCGAACTCGAAAACTATCATTATCGAACGCAGCACAAAAGATCTCCCAACCTTAGAAAGTGTCAAAAACCTAAGTATTGTCCTCGACCAGCACCAGTACAACCGGCGAATAATCGTACAAAGACCTTTTCACGTACCTGCAAAGCCAATCTTTTAGGAATTAACGTCCTCGTTCAAACCTCCTCGACAATGACAGTCAAATTACCTGTTTACAAAAAAAAATAAAAAATAAAACTCAATAGGCTCTCCGAACTCAATTGTGCTTACGCTAATGACTCTTTTGACGTCACAATGAAAAGCTGAAAAGCCTCTGAATGTTTGAGGTCTTATTTTTGGTTTGTTGTATTGTTGCCACAATTGTAACAATTTACTTAGGTAGAAGACATTCTCGGAAGCCCCACTTCTTTTAAGTACCCTCAGTTTTGTTTAATTTTCTTTTCAATAGTAGAATCGTTTTCGAATAGAAAAATTTGCTGTTCAAATTTTATGAATATTGACCCCATTAATCAAAACAGAGATCATAATATAGGGGCTAGTTTTTCTTTTACGGGCAACATGTTGTATAGGAACAGGCCACAGTCTTTTAACTTTTGCCATATTTCATGTTCGAAAACTTACTTTTTCCAAGAAAATAACAAATTGTTACATGTAAGGACTGCTCTGTTGCGTTTCTATGAAGATTCCGAAATCAGTCAATGTATGGATCAATTGTCCAAAGGAGGTCAGCCTAGCCAACCAATAACATTACTAAATCTCCACTCCTCTAGTCACGGTACCAACAGGATCTTGTGAGTAATTACATTACATTTTAAAGAACAAAGAAATATATTTATGTTTATCAGTACAAAGATTGTGAGCAGCGATAATGCCCACAAAAACCTCAGCGGATATCTATAAATAGTCGCACATAAAATACGGCCACAGCCTCAGTTAAATCCAGGAAACCTGTCTACTTTATCCTCAGTAATTGGAGTGCCAACAAGTATCAGAATTGATTTGCATTAATTATGTTCCGAGGAAAAAAGTAAACTTGTGATGGAGCACATAAAAATATACTTTAGTTGTTTGTATAAGGACGCCATAAATATAACGTTCGTAATATTGAGGCCAGAATTTTTATTCAATTTATTCATGGCTCTCACACCTTTACTTAAGGAAAGCCTGCTATGTTGTTGGGGAATTTATGAGGGTTTTCATTAGAAATCATCTTATCGGTTCGTCAGCGTCATTTACAGCTATGATAGAAGCTTAAGAACTGTTTACTTATAATACAAGAGTTTGATACTTGACAAAGTCTTCAACAATCTTCGCAAAGAAGTATTAGAAAAAATGTGCAAACCTTAACTCTGCTACTGACTATTTGATTCATAAACCAAAAGGAAACATGAGCAGTGTTTTTGGGACAATCTCCAAGGACCTGTTTCGAAGTATGTACATATATATACCTTTTATTTATACTCATACTCATTATTACATATATTTGCCACTTATTCCCGCGGAAATCTACATAATTACAATCTTTAATTTCTTGTTTAGTTTCTTTTTTAGGTCTTTAGGGAGCTATTTAAAAGAGTATTTTACGAAGAATGTTCTCATTCCAAAGCTCAAAACTATGTATATTTATCTCAAATTACAATGTAATCGATAAAAAAGCTTATAATTTCAATATGCACTAATTTATTTTACCAACATTATCATCAGCCCGTCTCAGTCCACAGCCGGACATAAGCTTTAAATGGTTCTTTGCCCATAATTCAAATGCTGGGCAGATGGATCAGAGATTGCAAAACACAGCTTTCATCAGAGTATAGATAGCTACCCGTCGGCGTCTAAAATAATTTTTGGATTTGTAATAAAGTACGAATTTCCTTTATAACTACTATTCGATTTAAATAAAACATTACACAAATTTTCGAACAGTTTCAAGGGATACAATTTATGCTTTTGATATTCCTTTAATTTTTCTCAACGAGACAGGACAATAACGACACGATCTTCCTGCCTATATTGCAGCCGTGAGAAACCCAGATATGTTTTCCGTTAAGCAATAATTCTTACATTATTGTGTAACATTTTAAGGTGTAATTCGAAAAGCAACTCATTTGTATCAAAAACACAGGTACGTGTTTCCTGCTGTTAGCACATGAGATCGAAAATTTATGTTTGGTCGCTTGATAACACCGGACCTCTAAAACCCCACATATTCACTATATAATTAGTGTTCACTTTACTCTTGAACTATTCAAGACAAGAGAGAATAGGCACTATTTGGGCAAGCATGCTACATCCTAGACTGCATCTTGCTTTAGTGGAGATTGCAGTCAAACACGAGCTCTGAGCTAAATAATTAAAAAAAAACATGAAACAGCGATTTAAACTTAATAAGTGTGCATATAATTAAAATCTTTTGTCGTCTATATACTATTTAATACATAAAACATCTAGGTTTATCCTAAATCGCGTTAAATAATAATCTATGTTTAGTATCCAACTCAAACATGACAGACAAATATGATAGTCTCAAATGAAATCCATTAACGGATGCTCGTGTTACTGAATCAAATTCACTTGATTCTTCGTTAGACGCTATTGTGTTTTTAATTCAAAGACC
Source organism: Parelbella machaon machaon (assembly GCA_018246775.1). NCBI lineage: Eukaryota > Metazoa > Arthropoda > Insecta > Lepidoptera > Hesperiidae > Parelbella > Parelbella machaon. Next base: position 8,365 of record DWFV01001065.1, read on the forward strand.
TTTGTGATTCTCAGAGATCATTTGTGTTTTCAGGGATGGCATTAAGGTAAATTGCACTCCATTTTGATGATGTTCTAAGTAATAATAAGATTACACTCGAAACAGGAGACTGGGGTGCCCGTTATTGTAAATAGAAACAAGAGACATTTGTGTAGATAACAAATAAAAATTTGTTTGTGTTTGTACAGGCTTTAAAAATGTGCACGATTGTATGTTCGAAGTGTACTTATGTAAAAGATAAGACACCATGATAATCACATAGAATAATACTTCAATGGCCACAAAAATGATCTTGATAAGTCCACTGATTTTATCTATGGTGCAGATCTATTAAACCCAATCGCAGTATTCAACGGAGCAATTGAATTACATGTCATGTACAGTAGCGAACAAAATCTGGACTTTACTTTCTTTTTGAAATATTTTACCAATTGATCATATTCACGATGTGCCTCTACTTTGTGATAAGTTGCATCACATTTACAATTTTTTTTCCACAAGGATTACCTAGATTCTCGTAACACAATAACTGGTTAAAAGAAAAGAGATAATAGTTTAGTGTGCATGTGAAACTTCGTACTAACACAAATATTACATGAAATTATGTCTAAAAATAGAGGCCTTCAATGCAATTCCTTCAATTCAGAACAACATAATTAAACTTTTCTAATGCATACGACCCAATGCGATGGTTCGGCAAGGTCATCATGTTTGATTATTATACATTTGGAAGCCTAAACACGACCAATTTTTCCACTAGCGATGATCAATCCAAGACCCGATCGCGACAGTTACCGAAACTTTTAACCAATATTTCTCTTAAACCAATCCTCAGAAATATCGTTCCAATTTCAAATCCGGCCGTTTGAAATAGGAATTCCAATTTGCTGCCTCAAATATAAATATGTGTTTAGAATTGGCTAATCAAGTATTGTTAATTCATTAGATGACAAAGAAAAATAAAGACAAACGCACCCCGTAAATCTATCAACCGTCGAATCCTTCAAAGAAAATCGTGTTTCAGGAAGTGGAACCGAATAAAACCTTCACGTTTCCGTTTCGATATAAATTACAAAGGAGCTAAAATTACACAGTTAATTTTCTCCGACAGGGTTCAAAGTAAAACGTCACTTACTACCCTAAATTCATTTTCGCAGTCACTTCCGCTTTAACACCTTCAAGAACGAAAGGAAATTTCGAGAACAATACCGCGCTATTATTTTGAGAGGCTTCAAAGGGATTCCCAGATACGTAATTTATGTATTATGAATCAGCAATATGAATATAACGTAAGGTGCAGTGGTAAAATATTTAAGGGTTTACAACGATCAACCTAACAATCACAAAGATAGTCCAAAATTTTCCGAAAACACATATAAATTTAATTAGCTCTGTTTTACAAACATCTTAACTTTATCTATTTTATAAATTCACATGTAATAAGCCATCGAAGGATTGAATTACCACATGGATTCGGAAGACCCAGGACCGGAAGGAGAAGCGCCGATTAAGGAGAGGCCTGTATCCAACAGGGGACATCTAGAGGCTGACAATGAAACCATCGAAAAGATACACCAACACTAAATGACTTAACAGTATCTTGGAAGAGCAAAATATAAATTTACAATAGCATTCTAACAAGGACTTTATAAAATGGCGTACAACTTAGTAGCATAATTTATAACATCGGACAAAACCTAAAAGGAGAGAAGAATAATTTAAAAGGCATTTCACGAAACAATAAAGAAAAAATCGTTCAGAGTGAAATGGCAAAGTTCATTGAACAGCGTGCAAAACAATAATTAATCAAGGCCAACCCACCCTAATTACGTGTTCAACGCTGTAATTTTAATAATCATCATTGTCTGATAGACGCTGTACTTGTTATTAGTTTTAATTACACCTTTAGGAAGGTAAATAGATATTAATTTGTAATTAAACAAGGTGATAATTCAATTCGTGGGTTTTAATTTGAGTCCTCACTGCATACGATAAATGAAATTTAGATGTAACATGCTATATTATTAAACCGTCTTTTCTTTAATGACTAATGACAACCATTTGCATTTAAAGTAAATCCACGCGAATATAGAAAAAGATCATAAAACTGAAATTGATTTAATAAAAATGTTAATTATAAAATTTTCAATTCAGATGATCCAGAATTAATTTCCGAATACTTTTGCACTGCAAAACGCCTTAGTGAGCGAAGGGACATATCCACCACTGATGAAAGCCATAGTAGACAGTATTAAAAAAGGTTGGACATATCAATCGATCGTTCCAACTATTGGTGGACAATGACAGACACAAACACTACTGTCTGACCTCTCTCTTTATTTAGTGGAGAGTGGCAGACACACTGTAGTGTCTATGTTTATTATCCATTCATTCCTCTTTACGCGAATTCCCTATCAATGTATTTAGTATCAATTCTATTATCGCATCAGTTTAGTGCTAGTTATTAGTTCTTTCACATGTCTGTTTAAAACGCAACTCTGACTGCAGGAGATGGAATATAAGCTAAAAGATTTGAATAGCTTAGATTTTTCGTGTATAAGGAACATGGTCGGTAATGAAACCAAACTTTCTTGATTAGAAACGGAAAACGTAATTACTGTATATTTATTTGCTTTATTTGAGTATTAGTACTTAAAAATATTTATAAGCGTACCAGTCATGAATATCCACTATACGTCATGAATAAATAAAGACTATCATACCTAGACTATAATACTATAAGACTATAATACAGTGAAACTTACATAAAAACTACAAAAACGATCAATTCGAACGATCGAAAAAGTATATACAGAGACGAAGGATTTCGACCAATACAAGAAGGTCAGTCTTAATAATATTTTTATCGCCTCTCTTTGGGTGTCAAGCAATGGCTTTATACCAATAGAGATAAACGTTTCAGAGACAATTTGTTAAGATCTCCGGTAAGAATTCGGTATTCGACTATTTTTAACTGAATTGTTATCTATTTTAAGCGCATCGGTTTTCTGGAACGTTCTTTTGTAGGAATATTGTGTTTTTGAAATGTTAAGTTATTTGATCTTTGATATGTGTGGTTGTGCGTTCGTACATACGCTTTTAGGTGTTTCCGAAAATTGTGTTTAATAATAGTTGGTTTATTAGTTTTTTTGGTATATAAATAAACAGCTATTCAGTCTACCCGTACATACATATCTTCCTGTCAGGTCTCTTACGTGGTAGGCATAGCATATGGATTACTCTTAATAATCCATAAACAGATAGATCCAATTTTACTATTAAATGTCTCGTGAGTATGTCGCAATGTCACATGATCATATATGTACACATATATAATCATCTTTTAGATCCAATGTTATATAACGTAAATGTATCTGATGAAGATCACATGGTCAAGTGTTGCTAACCACGAGGAGGATGTCAGTCTAACTTTGTCATTACTTTCACACGCCACGATGCTGATGCTGCTGCTCTGGCGGTGAGAGCATCAACGGTGTTAAAAGTAATATGATATGATATTTAATTTAGTATTTCTAGTAGTAACTCGGAGTCTAGATCTGTGTCCGGTGTATGGCAATAGGCTCACCGCCTATTCCATAGGAAGTAAACGCTGGTGAAACGTGGGAGTGTACTACACTCCTCTGCCTACCCTTTCGGAGATTACA
>DWFV01001066.1:0-12027 GCA_018246775.1 Parelbella machaon machaon
TAACCGTTCCGCTCTTTGGGGATAACGGACGAGATATTATCCATCACAAAAACCCACGCCAGCAGCACCTGCGCAAAGTGCACCCTGCTAAATGACAGACAATACTGACTACCCAGGCACTGCTACGTGTCCTGGCCGCCGTCGGGCAGCAGCGGTGGCGGCGCAAGGAGCTGTGTTTAGCGATCCACAGCACGCATGACCAGTGTGGGGATTATGAGCATAAATGCCTGTAGAGGTTTTTTCAGCGGACTTAGGCTGCTGATGATGATAACAACAAGAATTGCATGTATTTTTTTTGATCTTTTTATCGTCTCCTCTGTGGACCCGGGCCTCCTCTTCGAAGAAGACATTTAAGGTTATAGCTGGCCGGTTTTTTTTTTATTTACCCTTACGGTGTAGGCACAGAGCACGGAGTACCAACTATCTCTATCCTTGCAAACCTGCCGTGCTTCAAATTCAAAAATTTTTATTCATTATAAGGTATATAAATACACTTAATGAACGTCATAACAAATCTTATGTATCATCATCTTATTCATACATCTTCATCTTTTTCCACACTCACCGGTTTCGGAGACTTCTAAATCCCCCATCTGACAGAACTCGACCTATTTGGTCGAGATAGGTGAGCCTTAGCCTCCCTCGGCACCAGCGTCCACCAACATCTGGTTCGTCATTTTTTCATCAGGCATTCTTTTGAGGTGTCCGAATCATCGGAGCATGTCCTTGCTCGTTTTTACACCAACACTCTTTCATACAAAGCATCTTCCTTAGATCAGCATCACGAACGCGATCGGCGAGTGTCAGGCCATCTACATGTATCTTTATTAATATATGTATCTAAATGTATAAAAAGAAAATTTATTTGCTTATAAACGCCTTTTTAATAACAGATGCAATATTCACAAAATGGCGGTTGCGCGGGAAGAACGCGGTAAAATATTTTATAAAGACGTGCACTTTACTGCATATCAATTATATATTTTGCAAAACGAATGCACATAAAAACAGCAGAATTATACATAAATTACAGATTAAATAACGCAATAAAACAAATTAAAAGTAAAAATTCGGAAAAATATGTCGATTATTATTGTATTCTTTATTACAAGGACGGAAATGTTAAAAGAAAAACGAGTGTTATTTATGCTGTGGGAATTAGAATCTAAATCTGATTCATTTGATACAAAAAAAGAATACGTCATCTCTTCTGACTAAATTCCTTTCACTAGTTGTACGCTAGCACAAAAAGTCATTTAAGACGACTTCCCGCTCTGTGACTTATGAATTATTCAATGAGTTATGTACCTATATATCAAAATATCTAGTATATATAATATTGTAAAAAGTAATAGTCGGTACACGATGTCGAAACAAAACTATATTTTAGTATGTCACTGTAGACTTAAGTAATAATAATAATGATGAAGAAGTGACTGCCTCGTCGGTCGAGTGGTTGCTGGCGCGACTGCTGATAGAGAGGTCGGGTGCTATTTGAATTTTTCCAACTTAGATTTTCTTGCAGAAATTTCTAGAAGAGGTCCGGTTTCTGGATCTGTGCCCGGTGTATGGCAATAGACTCAACACCCATTCCATTGTGGGGCGTAAACGTAACTGGTAAAACGTGGGAGTGTTATACACTTCTCTGCTTACCACTTTGAAGATTACAGACGCGATGTTAGACTTGATGCTGAAAATAATTCAACCCAAATGTAACCATAGCATGAATACCTTCGCCCAATCACAGATAGATCCCAAACTGGGCGGTGTCTGTACTACGAAAACCAGACAGCTGATAAACTATATATCATCGGTGAAGTTCTAACAAAGGGAAAACTGTTTCATGCTATTAGACTAAAAGCCATCAATCGGATCCATTCGACGACCTTCCGTTAAACTGCCGCCGCGCGTCAGTCGCGTGAGGATCAGTTACATTGTTGTTTTGCATTGGTATAAAGTTGACATTTCTTACTTAGGGGGTGTTCATTAATTACGTGAAGCGTTCAAGGGGGGGGAGTCAAGTCGAATCTCATGTAATTTTAGTTTGGAGAAGAGGGGGGTCTCGGCAAATATCACGTATATTTTTCGCACGAAACAGAGTAAATTGCAAGAAAATGGTATTAAATCTTATGTAAAGATTTAAGTATTTTATTTATTTTTTCACTGTAATTCTAGTTTACTTAATCAAGCAATTTTTTTATTTCTTTTTACAATAAATCCGATACTTAAACGAGATACATGCATTTTGATAAATCTGATTTGCGATTGGAGTGGGGGGGAGGTTGAACAAAATCTCACGAAATCTCACCAATCCTAAAAGTCTTCAATCACCTCACGTAATTAATGAACGCCCCCTTGCGCCCCGTTAGAATTTCACTGACGATATACTTAGATATATTTCGAGCATACATTGCATGAAAGATTACATATATTGCGTATAATTTTACTGAACCTAATACACCAGCTTAATCAAGAGATGTTAGTCCAAGGAGAAATTGAACTCCCTCACTGCATCCAGCACAAGTTTTAATAATATACGTGTATGTGTCGTTACAAAAGCGAAAAAGGGGATGAAAATGATAAAGAAGATAGAGATGAGAGAAGAGAGGGATATGAAACATTCGTAGGCCATTGGTAATGATTTAAAATCATTCAGGGTTTTTTAGTCTGTTTGAGTTATATCAGCGAATTATTTCATTTCTGACTTGTGAATTAAGAGAAAACGCATACGGAAAGAGATATTTAGCACTCCGTGCGCTCTGCCTACCCTACAACATATAATAATAACAATAAAATATACCCCTGGATTTCTATACGCATTAATATTACTCTCCACAAGACGATAGATTTTGTCACACAGATACGACAATTATGATATAAATCGTCATGGATTTTGTCCAATTCCATTGTCCTTATACATTTCTTGTGGTATTTACGCGCCTATGTAAGACCACAGTCGTCAGTCAGCGCCGTGGGATCGTGCGGAGAGTGCGCGTACAGTGGGCAAAGCGTGGGCAACACACACTCCAGAAAATTGAAATACGAAAATAAGGAACCAAAAACCAACATAAACTTTAAATGTAAGTCCAACTTTATTTTTGTTTACGGTAATATAAATATAATTACTGATATTAATTTAAATTCTCTCACATTTTATTTTACTCAATAAATCGATAGAGTAAAAGAGTACATCTATTAGTATGGCACAGTTATCCCGTGTGGTGTTACTTTTCATCCCCTCTCTGAAATGTATAATGGAGGGTGTTACATTTATAACGTAACCCACCCTTAACCAACGTTCTCATGACCAATTATAAGTAATAAATTCATAATCTGTTTAAATTATTCATTTGTATTTACAATTAAAAAAATAATTTTAAACTTAATTTTTATACAAACAAAAAATTAAAAAAAATAAAATAAAATATAAATTCAAAGTAAATATAAAAGTAAATTTACTTTAAGACACTGTGGCAAATCGTAAAGTGAATTTAAAAGATATTCTTATAATTTATGCGTAACTAGCTGAGCCCGTGACGTCGTTCGCATGGGAGTGAAAATTTTTACTAAAATAAAAATGGCTCAAGTTATTCTTCCTAACAATAGCTATCTGCCAGTGGAATTCCCGTCAATATCAGTTTACCTGTATCGGACATTACCAGGAACAAACATATAGACATACAAACAAAAATGTTAAAAATTGCGTCTTTGGTATATATATCGTATAAATTTCATGTTGTTAATTGGATATCACAAACAGACACTTAAATTTATCTATATGTATAGATATGACTGCCTTGGTCGAGTGGTTGCAAGCGCGACTGCCGATCGAGAGGTTCTGGGTTCAAATCCAGGGTCGGGTGCTATCAGATTTTTCTAATTTAGAATTTATTGTAGTGACTCGGAGTCTGGAATTGTGCCCGGATTATGGCAATAGGCTCACCACCTATTCCATGAGACTTAAACGTAACTGATGAAACGTGGGAATGTTCTACACTTCTCTGCCTAAACCTTCGGGGATTACAGGAGTGATGTTACGTTTATGTATATATATTGAATCGTTATTACTGTAATGGGTGATTGTTTGTTCGAATTATCATGTGTTTAGGGTAATATGTCAAAGTAAACAGCACCATGTCTAGTTAGACTAGAATTAATTATATTAATAAAAAACTAGTCTCATGTAGAGAAACTTCACCATATTTGTTATTATTGAGTAAAATATGCACTTGAAGTAGATTAAAAGCAGAATACCTAATTATTAAATAACCTTTCGACTTGTTAAATAAATTTAATTTGCCTCCGCGGGAAATAGATATTAAGAATGAAACCTTGGAACGTAATGTCGAGCTGACGAAAATGTAGCTATCTGTTTAGGCGACTGAGTTTAGCGCGCGGCTTCGCTCGCCCGCTGCTAGTTATTTAGAAAAGTTACTGAGAATAACTACATTGCGTCTGCTCATAGATAAACATAGCAATTGGAATTTGCTAATATCAAAATGTATTTACAAGCACATTTAATATGGGTGATGAAAAACTAAATACATTTTCGGAATTTATTTTCTTTTAGTTATTTCTCTAATTTGTACGTTTTAAGGCCTTTCGACCTTCCAAGAATTAGTCCAGATAAAAAGACGTCATAAGTATCTATAAAAGTCATACAATTATCCCACGTGTATTATATCTATTCCATGTAGAGTATATTTTCAGTTTTATACACACGTGTACAATTTCTGGCGTTAATTAAATTTATTATTAAAATTAATTATGGCACTAATAATAGTTTTAAAATAAAATGTCATTTGGAAAATATTTTAAAAAAAATATTTCATTGAAAAAGGAAAAATGTGTGGATAAAAATATATATTTAAAATATCAATTATTATGAACTTTAAAATTATAACTTTTTAATTACATTCAATTTATAAACGACGAACAATTTAAATTAAACGATTAAGGAAAACTTAATTACTTTTGTTCATTCACGGGCATGCAAATGCAAGAGCACGTCAGGTTTGGAAGGATAGCGGTGTTTTGGACACGGTGGTATCTGGCTACACCGTAAGGGACCAGGCGTAATGGCTCAACAATAATAATGAACCTGGACTAAAAGCAAATATTTATGTTATAACGTCGCGGCACCAACCGTGGCTCTAAGAGCACAGACGTGGCGCTCATCTTGCTGGACCGTTCCGCTGAAGGTTAATCTTAAATGCTAAGCTAAGTTAGCAAAACATTATAATTGACCACATTTCTGCAAGTTCAATCCGATAAGTTATAACTATTTAGGGTTTTTATGAGTGTATAACACGCGGAAGTGATGCTGGTAACACTTTTATAGTCTAACTTTTGGCTTCGCAGAGCATGAGCTGTGTTAGAGGTATGAAATTAATAAAAAGGGATAAAGATATACGTATATAAGGTAGAGGAAATAAGTTATACCTATGCATATAAATGAATGTAATGTATTTGCTCTATATATCCGGTTAGATCGAATATATAATAGTAGACACTAAAACGAAAGGCATCTCAATCACTTCATATCCCACGTATGCATGATTAATACATTGTATTATAATTATAATAAACATAAGATCACACCTGTATTTCCCCGAAGAGGTAGGCAGTGGCGTGTAATACCGTCACGTTTCAACTGTAATACAATTACATTAACGTGAGTATAATTATGTGTGTTTTGCGATCGGCTTTTTTCGCAGTCTGAGCCTTAGAAGCATACGACAACGAACGATAAAACTGTTTCAAACATAACAGGTAACATCACGCCTGTAATCCCTAAAAGGGTAGCCAGTAGATTGTAATCCACTCCCGCGTTTCGACAGTTACATTTACGTTCCACTATGAAATAGATAGTTATTATTATTAGCATATTGCCGTATACCGGGCGCAGATTCAGAATCCGAGCTAGTACTATAAATTTCAAAATAGTAAAATCCAATTGTACCGAGCCGGGGATGGAACCGGGCCCTTTCGAACAGACGCGCTTGCAACCACTCGAGCAACGAGGCACTAAGAAAACTGTATTAAATTCAACAAGTATTCGTACGTTTGTAATTATAAGCTCTACAATTTAAAAAAAAAGGTTGACTTTGACGTTAACAAATAACGTGCATATACCGCGGAATGAGCTTCCTTTTGGGATGTTTAAGGTATGTTATGACATGGGTTTCTTCGAAGGTAGCGTTGATAAGTTCTTTCAAGGCAGGCAACACATTGGTAACCCCTCTGATGTCGCAAATGTCTGTAGACTACGGTGACCACTTACCATCCGATGAGCTTTTTTGCCTTTTAATATAAATAATGATTACAGTACGTTATTCATCAAGAGTTAGTTACGCTCCTGTGGGCTACCTGCACACATACGTTAAACGTTATCATTTTATCGTTAGACTCAATGTAACAACACAATATTGAAAATCGTTTTTGTTGTCGCGATTACGTACCAACCCGCGCAACAATTTGAGACCTACGTATAAGTGATCCCTTTGAGAAAAGAAGGTCATCGATTGTTGGCCACGTTTCGGTAATAGGAGTGTATTCTTTTAAGTTAACATTCTCAGTAGTAGCACGGATTCCCTGCGCGGTATATGCTAATAGACTCCCAACCGCACTACCGCGGACGTGTAACTGGTGGCAAGTGGAAGTACTCCACTCCTTTGATTAGTTCTTCGGGGAAATATGAGAGTGACGTTATGCTATGTTGCACCAGGTTTTTTTCCCGCTATATAAACACGCAGTTTGACGTCACCGCGTGGGTCTCAAGTTATCGCGCGAGGCGATACAATGAGCGTTATCTAACGAGCAATGGACCGTGCCGATCCGCTGCCGAATGCGACTTTTATCGCAAAAGAAAATTGATACAAGGCCACGAGGAACAGCTTGTAACATGTGGCGGTTTCAGGGTGAACAGCTTCGACTGACGCCTTGGCTGGCGGCAGGGATGTCTCGTAGCGTGGTGTACATCAACTATGTTAGACGACTTTGAATTTAAAAATCAGGACAGTCTCCTGCTAGAGGATTTAAATTAGTCAGTGTAAACAGTTGACTAAATGACTTCGCTTCGCCAGCGTCACCGATCCACAAACAAAATTAATAAATGAAATATTTAGCAAATTCATTTAAATTTAGTTATTGATTGCATCAAGTCTGTGAGGATAGAGCTATTTAATGATCCCTGCCCACTCCGTGATGGACTTGGCATGATGGCGTGATAATAATAATAATAATAGGTGTACAATTGACTGTGTTAGTTCCCTGTGTGACGGAGACGGTCACGCTGAACGATTTGCATATTACGCTACTAAAGATTGCAATGAAGTTTTTATAGTTTTGAGTCACGCTACCAATTTTCAAAGTATAATAGGTTTTTATAACTTGATATTCCCAGTAGTAGCACGCAGATTGGATTTGTGCCCGGTGTATGGCAATTGGCTCACTCCCTGTACCATAGTGAGACGTGTAACATAAATGGTGAAGCGAGGGGGCCATCTACACTGATCTGCCAACCCCTATGGGGAAATATTGACGTGACGACGACGTCGACGATACCTACATACTTATAACGGTTAACATTTTGGAGTATTTTTTATAAAGTAAAACGGTCTCACGCGGAAGTAACAGAGGACAATATTGAATAGTAATTTTTTGCCCTCAAACTATTTCCATGATATATAAAGTGAGTGATGAATGTAGAAGAAACAACTAAAGTAACTATAGAGATATTCAGTTTTCCGTGCTCAGTGCCCTCTCTTTGAGTGACCTAGACCTGATATATGAATAATATTGTTTTTCATCCAATTTTATTATTTGATTATATTAAGTATATTTTCCATTGTTCTTTTGAAGTTTAAAAATTTATAAGCCCGTCGATGCAATGGTTAGTGGTGATGACCGATGAGCCGGTTGTGAGTTCGGTCCAAATTTAAAAGATAAATTTGCATGTTCAGCCAAAATGTACGTTTTTTTCTAAGTTTAAAGAGAGATATGCGTATATTTTTAGACATTACTGGTCGTGAGTGTTATCTCAGGATATTTTTATTAAATATTATATGATTGATAACAATATAATATAAATATCATCATATCATTTATTTTATTTTTATTATAAATATCATTGATGGACTGCCTCGTTGGTCGAGTGGCTGCAAACGCGATTGCCGATCGGGAGAGACTGGGTTAAAATCCCGGGTCGGGTACTATTGGATTTTTCTAATTTAGTATTTGTAGTAGTGACTCGGGGTCTGGATTTGTGCCCGGTTGATGGCAATAAGCTCACCACCTATTTATTCCATGGGACTTAAACGTAACTGGTGAAACGTGGGAGTGTACTACACTCCTCTGCCTAGCCCTTCGGGGATTACAGGCGTGACGTTACGTTTTTTTTTATGTAAATAAATTTATAAAAGTACCGTATGAAATATATTAATTTTTGGCTATCTTTGATATTGTCTATGTAATTAAAAACAAAATATATTAATTAGTCAGCATACCTAAAGTCGGTATTAATTCAATGATAGAAAACAAACGAATGGTCAACGATATCGGAAAACCTTATATCATTACCGAGCGCTTGCGATGAGGCGTGCTATGAAAATTTATTTTACCGGTATTTATTTTACGTATTACCGGTTTTCGTTTTACACACATAGGTACTCAAGGCGATCGTTAACATAATTTCAAAGGAGTTTAGCGTAATAAAATGTGTCATGAGTGCCGTTTCACGCGTCTTCCGAGAATTTAATTTTATAGCTTCTTTAAAGCATGAAATTTGAATATTGCATCGTACTTGTGGTTTCGCACATATGTATGTATGTACGTTTCTGTTGTATTGAGTTTTCCCATTCAATATAAAAGTGCATTCAATACAATGATATACCTAGATATATATTTGTTCATTTTGGTTAATACGAGTTTTCGAGGTTTGTTACCTACATATTTCTATTAAAAATAGTTTTACATAAAATAAGTAAAAATGATGTTAATGATGAAAAAACATTTAAACTCGATGTAAATGATGAAAACTTTTTTAAGCAATTTACAATAAGTAAAATATTTTGTTATATAACTAAGAATATACGTTTCCTATAGAATGTTATGTTTTCTCATATGTATCTATGTATATGCCGGAAGTTATCGCATGCACTACTCGAGTTTAAACTGATAGATTTAAAAACTAAAGTAGACACTATATTGAGCTAACCTAGAGTGTTCGCGCATGATTCGGTAACGACATTTCATAAGGCCTTAGAGAAACTTCAATGGATTATTATAATAATGTCACACCACATTCCATACTGGGTGGGCAAAGACGACGTACAAATTTGATAAATCATTTATAGGCATTATAGTTAAAATACTACATCGTTAGGTTCACCACCTATTCCATTGTGGGCCGTAAACATAACTGGTGTAACGTGGGACTGTATTACACTCCTCTGTCTACCCCTCCGGGATTTACGGGCGTGATGTTACTAAATAGAAAATGAAAAATGTTGGCAGCTATGTGTCAGTATAAAAATCACTTGAAACAAAACAATGTTAGTGGCTATAAATAAACACAGAACTGGATCTGTACAATTTCGCGGAGCTATATAATCTAGAAAGTACAACGCATGACCGCGGGCTTGGTAATGACAGAAGCCGAAAACAATTGGCAATTTTCGGCGGCCTGTCGAAACGCCGAAATGAGTGTGTTTCGTGAATCCGCGGCACGGTAGCCGCGAGCCACCCGCGGCCTTCCCACCGCGCCCACTTGCTCCTTGTGATAGCGCTTGTGTGAAAATACGTACCTAATTGCAGACACACTTTTTAATTGATACATCATAATACATTTGTTTTTGTCCTACTTGTGTCGTGTACTAAAATAGGTACTTGATCTATGGTATTAGTGAAATAGACCAGTTTATTTAAAAGTTCATTGTCAGCTGTAACATATTGTTAAATATCACACGCTCCCACATACAATGTATTTAGTGATATTTAATACCCATTAACATAATTTTTTTCTGTAGTTTCTATATAATAATGGTAATAGCAAAAGCTTTTTATTAATACCTGTATTTTAAAGTATTTAATGTTTATGTTTAAAAATATGATTTTTTAAATTAAATGAATCCATGAAGGATATTTGTAACAATCTATTTCATTACAAAAAATATGCAAAATAATATTGGGTGTAAATTATAACTTAAAACTGAAACGAAATTGAGACAGATATGTTCATGACATTCTCACCCATAAGCGGCGACAGCGCCTCGCATTTTCCCGTCCGTCATCAGCTAACCGTAGCTACCTGTTCATTCACGGCCCGTGGTGGGGGCTACGCGCCTTCCGCGTAACCTTATCAGCAGTTTCCGCACCCTCTCGCCAGCGCAGTTGCTAAACGCACCCGTTGCAAGTCGCACGTCCAACTTGTCACATCCAGCCGCTCTGACTCCGTGTTCATATTTCGTCAACTCTCGAACTCGCACACATTAACTCGAGTCGCGTGTATCGTTATAGTACAACAGTGAAAGTGACTATAGCAAGAGTAGTACGTCGTGTATTGTACGGTGTACTAAGGTGCGTATTTCAGTATAATTACCGCATTACAATCATTCAGCGTTTTGTAATTAGTTATTATGATATATAGTACGTGCCAATCAAAATAATTTATACTGTGTTCATCTATTTACACCTGTGATTACTTTTACTTAAAACGGAGTTTCACTTAAAATTTTACCGCACGTTTTTTCTGGACTCGATGGTAAAACAAAAAACGCACATACCCTCGTCGCTCCATACAACCGTATGTACCGTATAGCTAAGACAAACACGCATTACGTTATCTTTTAGCTGCCGCTCTAATTTGCACCTTATAGCCATACGACATAATCCATATTGCTTTGTAGATAGTGTACTGATAAGTTATCATTGCTGTGCAGGCTCCGAAGCCCCGCCCGTCGCGCAAGCACCATAGACCAGACAAAATGTTCGCCGTGATGCAAATCGACGAAGACCACACCCGGGATTTTAGGCGTAAACTGCGCCCCAAGTGCGAGTTCGTGTGCAAGTACTGCCAGCGTCGGTTCACCAAGTCCTACAACTTGATGATCCACGAGCGCACGCACAAGAGCCCCGAGCTCTCCTTCAGCTGCGAGGTCTGCGGGAAGAGCTTCAAGCGGCAGGACAACCTGCGCCAGCACAGGTCAGTGACTTCTCCTTTTACTAAATTATACGGTTTCCATAATATTTCAGTTACGATGGTTTAAGTTACAATACAACAAAAAGGCAATTTATAAGCAATGTAAACCTTCCGTAAATATAATATGTATTTATGTATTTTAATTTGTGTGATTACTTTGTGATAAATTAGTTTCGAGAGCATTCGACAATACTATCGATGTTGATTACTATTAATGTTGTGCAAATGAGATTTTTAAATAACAAAAATGTGTTCGTCGGCTTGAACCTTTTTCTACTGACATATGAATACAGTAGAATCCATTTTCATTAACGAAGCTAGGTCCAGGTCTTTATCATAACATTGTGTGCAGTCTAGTTACAGGCTATATACTTAAATTATTAGATACAATTTAAGTATTAGACACTTAACATATTTCAATTAATTATTATAGATGACATTCGTTTCTAAGCTGTAAAGATGTTAAAATGAGTTTATTTCAAT
This sequence comes from Parelbella machaon machaon, assembly GCA_018246775.1. NCBI lineage: Eukaryota > Metazoa > Arthropoda > Insecta > Lepidoptera > Hesperiidae > Parelbella > Parelbella machaon. The sequence continues at coordinate 11,684 of DWFV01001066.1, forward strand.
TGTTCGAGTAGGTACAACTTTTGTAAGTGATAATAAAATTGTGTAATTATTTGGTATAAAAATTTATTTATAATTAATTTTTAGAGGTTTTTATATTAATTTGAATATTAATTAAATGCTTTTTATCCGTTCATGGCCTATATATAATTTTGTTGGATACAGCAAAGTAAAACAAAGATGTTTTATGGAAAATTGTTAATAACAGAGAGATTGTATGAAAGGACATTTTTAAGCCATAGTCTTACGTTACGGTTAAGGCTTTTGTACAACAATGAGAACCGTGTTCAACAGTGAAATATTAAAGGGGTTGCTGAAATACTAATGTTTAAATAAATGTGTTTTTC
>DWFV01001067.1:0-12024 GCA_018246775.1 Parelbella machaon machaon
TATATGTGTGTGTGTATATATATGTGTGTGTGTATATATGTGTGTGTGTATATATGTGTGTGTGTATATATGTGTGTGTGTATATATATGTGTATATATATATATATATATATGTGTGTATGTATATATATATATGTATATATGCATATAATTCATTAACCTAATTATCATTCTACTATAGGACTCAGGACTTTCACATCACAATGAAAAGTGATTAAAGCCATAATTTGCCCTGTTGGTTAAGTGTGGCTAATTACGCTAAGCCTGAATTTATTTAAGGATGCCCATCTGTGTATACATTGAAAACGATAAACTGAACAGAAGCCTAATCAAATCATTTTTTTTTTTATTATCATCTTGTGATTTACCTGTATGTAAAACAGCAATACTATTTTAAAATATGTATATCATCATTAGATGTCCTTTACGAGGTAAATGTAAATGTACAATTTACAAGTAACTTTTTACAATTGTGAATAGTTTACCATTAGTCAAGAAAGCAACCGAATCTCCAGTCTTGAAATACAGATCCAGGGGCACTTGAATACACTGTTTCTTTTGCAGTGTGCATACTAGGAAGTTCTTGCCGTCCACAACCACCATAACTTGGCAGGGCTCATTGTCCCCTGTAGAGGTATCCATGGCTGCTTGGGATATGTGGAATGGCTTGTGCACCACCTGGGTGTAGCGCTTGTTCGGCTCCATGATAAGACCTGTGATGGAACATTATGCAATATAAAATTACACAAATATTTTGCAAACATAATATTGTGCTAAAATTTTGACATTCATTTACATAAGGAGTTTTATGAACATGTGCATTTATGATTTTAAGGAGTGCAACACCTATAAAAAATATAGTTTAACAATTCAAGAGACAATACGACTAATAAGATAGTTAATTTCTATACAACTGACAGTAATAAGAGAAATTAATAAGTGTATGGCATTAATTGCACATCAGTTGAGATCGGATAGGGACAACAACAACATTAGCCTATCTCAGTCTACTGCTGGACATAGGCTGGAGGGCCATTGCGCCCTGTCGTCGGCTTGTCGCATCCAGCTTCTGCCTTCTCCCAGGATGGGGAAATAAACACAAATGGATGGCTCTGCTATTGATAAATGGTAAATGAAACAGTTACTGGCCACACTCACATTCTATTACTGGGTGTAAGGTTGGAACCCAGACTACAATTAAAGACTTTTTTTTATAAACCTTTCCAATCCCAATTGTTAGAATTTTAGATAGATTATTCGTTCTCACTAGATCGTATATAAAACTCTCCGCCATATTCTTTGAGATGTAAAAAATAACCATTTATTCAAAATTACAATGGATGGCACATCTCATTGGTTAGTGAAGAAATTTGTCAAGTTAACATTTACTTTTTATTAACATTAATGGATATATATATACTAATAAAATTTTATCATGTTTTCTCATCTTTAGCAGAGTATTACCATTAGTAGTCTCAGCATGAAATTGTTATAATTGCACAATCGATGATTAATAGTATGGATTATAACGCGTTTAAATTTAAATTTATAGAAATATATTTTAACGTAACCGATAGATAAATGAGTTATTTAACACTTGTATTGAAAAAGAAGGAAACATACAAAGAGAATAACTGTCGTTTTAAACTATTATAGAACATCAAATTGTTAAAATCTGTTTAAGAAGCCTGCAACAACACTTAATAATAAGATCTACAATATCCGACGTCATTACGAAATATATATATTATATTCAAGTCAAATTTAAATAAGAAATGTGCTACAAATGAAAACACGTGGTGGTTGCCGGTTGCAATACTTACCCCAAAACATCTTGGCTGCTAATTTCAATTCAGTTACAAATATTAGTTATTTTATAGGGCAGTGGAGAAGCTCCACGGGTCAGAAAAACCACCTTAGTGTTAATACAGAAGAAAATAACTAAAAAGCCGACACAGGAGTAGACACACAAGGCGGCAAAATTGACCTGCTCTGCCCACGGGCTTATGGACGCAGCGGACGGAGCGGACCGATAATCGGCGTGATAATGGAGCTCCACAGACAAAAAACAAATAGGTACAGATAACATTTAAATAATTCACCGTGTATTACAAACAATTTAAGCGGTCTTTCAAAACTCTGCAAATAGAACACGAGACATTGTATTATTATTTTTGTCACATACGTTTTACATGAAATAAAATTTTTATGTCTCATTTTCAGTTAGAAATGATTTAATACTGATGTGTTAGCTTAAGAACTAAACGAATTTCAAGATACTTTGAATTTAGTCAATAATTTCAAAGCTTAACAATCAATATTACACTGAATAAATCGTGTAAAGTTATAATCTAAGTATTATTATATTTTTAACTAAACAGACCCCAGAAATATTATATTGAGATTTTTAGTAGTAAAGTTATAAGCTAATTGAGCTATTTCACGAATTGCAAACTGATCGACTTTGTTACAAATAATAACCTGCTATTTTACTTCTTGTTACGAAGGGATAAAATGAAAAGGTATTTATCACATTAACAAAAAAAATATTCATTTCTATGGAGAAGTTAATATTGATATGTTATCTATCATATTACATTTTCTTGCAACACTAGTAGCGTGAATAAACAACAAGGTATTTTGTCTGTTTTGTCGCTGTCTTTCTTTTCTGTTACCTGTCAAGCGAGAGCTACAGTGTTTTCACAATGGTAAATTGCTATTCTCAAAAATCTAGCTATATCATATTAATCGTGTGCAAGTTTTGTTATTTAAATTATTTACGCTATTTATTTAGTGACAGAGAATCCTACAGAAGACTTATTTATTACTTGAGCATTTTATTTCCAGGGTCGTGTCAGGACTAAGACTGTTAAGAAAGCGGCTAAGATTATTATTGAGAAGTACTATACTAGATTAACACTCGATTTTGACACCAATAAGAGAATATGTGAGGAAATAGCAATTATTCCCACTAAACCTCTTCGGAACAAAATTGCAGGGTAAGTAATTCTTGATTTAAATAGGTTAACCTTACTAGATTTTCAGCTTTCTCGTTGTAACTTTTACTTTTCGTTATATTCAAAAAGTCTCTGGAGCTAAATATTTCGCTTCTACAATTTCCTTTTTTTCAACTGCTCATAAGAATGTTTGTTTATTATATCAGTCCATTTTTAATAAATATCTATTGATATTATGACTAAATATTAAATCTGTAAATTATGTATTAAATAAGTAGAAGTTGGCAACTATAGTATTTAACTATACTGTAGTGTTTAAGTGTACTATAGTATTTAATAATATTTCCCATTAAATATTATGTAGTTAACATTTCAGTAGGTAGGAATTTTTAGGGGTTGTCATTTACGATTTTGTTAATAATATTACCTGTATATTACTTATTTTTCAAACTTGCGCTTAATCCTAATAATGTACTTGTAGAATAGAAACAAAATACATGTCTAATTTCATGTTAAAATATTATAAGTTTTGCTTTGTAACCCCTTACAGCTTGGATCTGAGAAATGAATGTACAATGTTTTGTGAAGACCGGTACAAGTTATGTGTACAATTAACAGCTCAAATGCTTCTCTGCTTATGTAGGGGTTATGTTGTTATTTCACACTGTCAGCTTCAGATATATGACAATTAACTTACTGATTATTCTGTTCTTTAACAGTTCCATTACATAGTTGTGTTCATACTGCTTTGTGTAAAACATCTGTAGAATATTTTTAGCTAGGTAATATAGTACAGTATTTTTTATATCAATAATTTATTTATTTACAATGTATTTTTGTTACCTGTAAAGGTAAATTTTGTATTTAAAATTCATATGTTAATGATTGTATAAAATTAATTTCAGATTTGCTACCCATTTAATGAGGCGCCTTAGGAATTCTCAAGTGCGTGGCATCTCTATAAAGCTGCAAGAAGAGGAGCGAGAGAGACGAGACAACTATGTCCCTGAGGTGTCTGCTCTGGAACATGACATCATTGAAGTGGATCCCGATACTAAGGACATGTTGAAGATGTTGGACTTCAATAACATCAACGGTCTCCAACTCACACAACCCGCTACCCAGGGTGGTTATGGAGGCAGGCGTAATTAAGAATATTAAACACAAAATTTGAAAAATTTGGTTTTTCATTTTTACAAGCTTAATGTTGACAAAGTAATAGTTCTTATTAATAGCAGTTAAATCAATTTATTCATGCTTTAGAAAATACCAGACTGACATACAAATGTCAGCAAAAGTAATTTCTGTTGAATAAAATGAAAGTAAAAACTGGCTACTTTTTTCAAGAATTTTGCATTTTTTGTTACATGGGTAGATTGAAGTTAATATAAAATTTGGCATAATCATAATGAGTTACATCCAAAATAATGATAGTACCCACTTAAATATTAAAATGTGATATTTGATACTAGAGCTGTATAGTGCACATAGGTACATGTCATGTAGGAAACTTATTCTTATAACCTCTACTATGCTCTTATAAATTTGCATGAAGCATAGACAAAAGATATTTACGTAAAAAAATCGCTATCATTGAGGTCAGTTATCTACTCTTCTTTTCTGTTCACCTTCGCTCTCCACATGTACTTCAATACTCCTTTCATTACTATTGTACGTTAACATCACCAACTCATCTACCGGTGGACATAGGCCTACCCCAATGAGCGCTATTATGCCCGGTAATCGATTTATCGCATTTAGATTCCGCCTGCAACCTTTTATGGATTGTCATCCTACCTGTCTGAATAGTTAGTTATAAAATATTAAACAAAGTTAATTTAATATTGAATATGAACGTTGCCAGTTAAAAAGTCACAGCTACACAAATAATATTACTCGTTCTCGTACAAATATTTTGCGTTCATGCCTTTTCGTTCTCTGCTTGTAGAAATATGTATTACCGTGGGTTTTGATAACGTTTAACCTCTGGATCTAATTTAACCGAAAAGACCTAATCATTTTATGATCCGATTGGTTTGACCAAAAATTTTAATTATAAGCGTGAAATGGCGAATCAACTACAATAAATACTTTTGCTTACCTAACACCATTTTCGATACGCGGAACCCTAAAAGTACTAGATTGTAATTCACATAATATGTACAATTGCTTATCCTAAAAAATTACAAATATCTCATAAAATTAGACCTAACACCAAAAACAATTTTATCTCCATGTTTTATTTTATTCCATATTTTTATACGTATATAATAAAAAACTCAAATTACACCGTTGTTATGAAAAATAGTTTTAATAAAAAAAAATGTTTGATCAAATTTGTGTTGCGTGTATCCGAACATTCGAATTGTTATGTTTGCTTCATGTTTGCTTGCTCGTTCGCTCACCTATTCAAAGTGTGAAATAGATAAGTCGCTTTCGTCCGTATTCGGAGTCAAGCACTTTGTAGTAACGCTGCTAAAAATCTTGTTTGATTTTATATGAATTAAAAACTAGTTAAATATAGTTAACAATAGATGATATTTATTATGAATAATGGAATGTACGCATTTGTTAGATAACATCAAGGCGGATAGGGATATCATCGTTGAGGACACCACGATCACAAAGAACTTCAACTGTTCAGGTAATAAAATAAATTTGTTTTACATATTTACATTGTACATGCACTCATAACTTCGATTTGGGCCTGTAAATGCGAAACGCATTTTCAATGCGAGGTTAGTTTGTAAAATCAATACAGCGAACTTAAAATAATCAGCTGTTCGAGAGCTGCGGGAGGGGGGTGCGGCATGGGTGACCGTGAATGACGTCTTCCGATGCGTTATATTAATTTCAATCACATGTAATTTAGATTGAATTAAGTAGACGTATAATGACGACAATGCTGTGTTGAAAATGTCACAAGCACGTTGATCGATCTTAGATGAAAGTCACGGCAGCTGACGCCTATTATAATGATCGCGTCGGCATCGCGGCTACCGACTCGTTTACGGAAAACGGAATCACATGAGTCACTAAAGAAAACATTTATGTTAACGTTTGCTACAGATTTGTTTTTGCGTAGTTAGGTTAACGTCTCACAGCATTTGCGCTAACGAAGTCCTATTTTCCGTTCGAGTCAGTCCAATAATATTACACATTACAACTTTCCTACGCTAATAGTTTTAGTAGAAATATTTATTAAATTCGCTAATGACATTAGTTATTTTTGAACAATATAAATAAATATTAACGTATTTAATTTATATGAATATTATTAAAACTTTTACTAAGGTGGAAAAAAATATGTAGCTATATCACCATGATTGTAGTGTGCTATCTTTTATAACATAAATATTATTTATTTAATGTATTTATTGCTATAGATTGCTTTTAGCTTTTACTCTTCAAAGTGACAGTTTCTTTTTAAGTAATGTTTTGTAACTGTTTAGTGATAGTAATTTTACATAATCATATTTCAATGTGATTTTATGTGTTCATACTTGTTAAGCCCCTGAGCAAAGATAAATTATTAATAATCAGAACAAGTCTATTAATATATGATGAGTATGTGACTTATCCAAAAGTAAAGATAAAAAGATAAATAAATAAAGATAAAGATTGATTAAAAATTTGCAGAATTAAAAATGATTCTAAATCCAATTAGGTGATTATTATCACATGATTTAAAGTGACATTATGAATCTTATTTTTAATGTTTAACAATGATTTTTCTAAATTAAGATTTTGTAATAATAATGTAAGATAATTAAGATTAAGAATGTATGAATGTTTTTGTATGATATCACTGGTCATAACATATAGTTCAATATTTTCTAGTTCCATACACCTATGCTTTTACACTCTTACTTTCTTACAAATATATATTTTTTTTATTTCTGCATCAATAAGGTGGTAAGGCCTGATAAATGCCCATGATTTCCCTTAAAATTTAGATAAACATAGGGTGAACCACCTGATAGTCAACCCTGCTCCAGTATTCAGCCTTTTACAGTTATATTACTTTATAATTAGTGTTTAAAATTTTGTACACTTTAATACTGATGTTTAGTGAAATCCTTGTTCTCTGATTGGCAAATACTTAAGTGTAAAAACCAATAGCCTCAAGAGGAAAGGAGATATACTCATTGATTTAAGCCACCACAAGGTAAATGCCCTTACATCAACAATTTTCTAGTTTTTCGTTTGGAATCAAGTTTCGTTAGGATTCGAATTAAAGGAATATAAAACGTTTTTATGTCACGAAAACGTCTAGTTTTTGGGTACCGACTACTGGATATTAATTTCTTTTTAAAGCAATCAACCACGGGCTGCCACCTTCTGGTTTTATTGCTACATTCATATAATGGATAGATGGACAGATAAAAGGATAGAACGTGACAGTACGCGACGGGATGTGACGAGACGCGAAAAGACGCGACATGGCGCGACCGGTCGCCACGGGATGCTACGGACTGACGAATGGACGAACTTTTATAAGAAATGATTAATTTAAGATATACACTGCAAACGCGTGCTTTTTGTATTTTTAATAAAAGGATGCCTAGAGGGTCTATAGGGTAAACGTAGTCCGAGTGATGCAAAAACCGAGGCTGACTACTGGTGAAAAATGCCATATTTTGTTTAGTTATTTTTTTTAAATAGAAAGTTTGATTATTTTTCTTTTGTTACAAAATAAACAACTTTTCAAACGGTAATCCTCGATTTTATTTGCCGTAGCAAATATTCAAAGTTCAGCTGTCGGAAATTAAAATTCTCGCTAAAAGGCCGACTACTGGGCTGTTTACCCTATAGTTCTATTTTTATTTCTAAAGATCGTAAGTATTTGTAATTTGAGAGGAATATATGTACAAGATTTTCTTTCTAAACACAGAATGTGCTGTAGAGGAACAGAATTGGCTGTGTTTGCAATGTGGGGCCATAGGTTGTGGACGTTACATGAATGGTCATGCAAAACAACATGCAGAAACATTTGACCATCAGTTGTGCATGAGCTGCGATGTATATTCTGTGTATTGGTAAGATGGTATATTCTATTTTACAATTTAATAAAATCAATATCAAATTTAAAGTCAAGGTGGAATTAAAAAAAAAATTTTTTTTTTATTTACGCTTTTTTTTCAATTACTGCTGTTAAATGGCTGGCACTTTTAATATCAGTGTATATTCTCCTAATTTCTTTCCGAATGATTGGTTTTTAATTAAATAAAAAAATTAAAATATCAACTTCTCAAAAGTTTCAGTTATGTTATAATATATTTTACCTTTTCTGTGGTGCTGCTTCAATTAGTTAAATAAAGAATCGAAACTAGGAGCAAACAATATGTCTAAGTTCTGAAATCTCTAAGAATAATATAATTTTTTTTTAGTTACAAATGTGATGACTATGTTTCAAATGATGTGGAAGATGAAACCATAGGTAAAATAAGACAAAGCATAATGCAAATTAGAGAACATGACAGTAATGGTTATACAATCAGCAACACGGAGCCAAGTGAAGATTTCAACAAGGAAACAGAGGCAGATAGAAGTGAAGGTCGCAATAGCTCTATGTCCAATACATCACTACAAAATGATAAACCTATATTGACACAACCTATATTGACTCTGGAGCTTGTGAATGCTGAGAATGGTGAAGAGATTGGGTCAGGAGATGTTACGCCATGTAGCTCATTTAGTGACTTACCTAATGCATTTACGGATGTAATGTCTGAATCAAATGATTGTAAACCATCCAAAAGTTCTAAGGTGAGAAAGTTGTATATAAATATCATTAATTGAGGTTTTTTCAAATGTAATTTTTAATTATAGTAATTTATTGAGTATAGCATACAGTTAGGACCTATGTGCAGCAGTGAATGAGAATTGGCTGATGATGATGAGTATAGAATTTTTTAATTTCTCGTTCCAGTCAGTTGATGAACCTGTACGCAGTCTGAGGCTTCGGTCGCGCAAACGTTCTCATTCAGAAGACAGCAGCTCATTAGAGAATGTTCCTCAACCAACAAAAAATAAAGAGAAAAAAGTGTCTCCCTGCAATGGAAAAAGTCAAAGGGAAAAGAAAATCGTAGGTTTAAAGAATCTAGGTAACACTTGTTTTATGAATGCAGTGTTGCAAAGCTTAAACAATATACAAGAGTTCAGTTGCTACTTCAGTCAGCTACCATCGTTGGAGATGAAAACCAATGGGAGAAAGGTGTATCATTCCAGGAGTTATACCAGACAAGACATGCATGATGTTGTTATGGCTGAGGAACTTAGAAAGGTGATGAATATATCAAACTCATTTAGCTTTCAAATATTATTTTTTAGAGAAGAATTTGCAAATTTTCATATCTTCAATAATATTAGAATCAATTTTGGATAATTTCTGTGATAAGCCATGTTATTATATTAATTTGATAATCATAAATAGCACTAAGCTGACATGTACTTGATAACTTGCCAGTTATCAAAATTATTAATTTTAAATAAAAGGACAATTTAAAAAAAATTCTTGCTTTTATTATACTTTCTTGACCTCATAACATTTTTTATATAAGCAATGTAAATCTAAAATTTATTATGCTCACGCATGGGCTGCATTTTGCCTAGTGTTCTACGATTTACGAAATTTTAAAACTAAATGAAAGTTATATTTCGTTTTAAGGTACTTATAAACTTGAACACGGGTGGGTGCGGTTCGAAAGGTGCAATCTCTCCGGAGTGTCTATTCCTGGTCATATGGAAAGTCGTGCCACGTTTTCGGGGTTACCAGCAGCAGGACGCGCATGAGTTTCTGCGTTACATGCTTGACAGGTATGAAATTTCACTTCAGGATTCATGATCCATCACGATCAGCATTCGTGATTTATTTAAAAGACGCCCTTTAATATTTTATGGAATTATTTTCCAAATCAAAATTTTTCTCAAGTATAATTTTGAGTTCGTACAATAATTGCTGCATTTGTTTGGCGGGGACTTTTTTTTAAATGAGAAGAAAACAATAATTATTCGATTTTATTTGGAACCAAACACAACGATGTCAAAAGACACCTTATGATAAAAATAGTTGTAGGTACCTAAATATAGTCGTGATAGAAATAGTGGTGTGATATTTCATGTCGTTCATCGACTTGTCAGGTACTGTAAATAGTTCCATACATACCACTCAACCAATCTACAGATGCTCTCCTACCATGTGGTCTGACGATTTGAAGAAGATAGCGGAATACTGTTGGATTCGGCAGGCCCAGGACCGAGAGCAATGGCGCCGTCAAAGAAGGCCTATGTCCAGCATTGGGCGTCGAAAAGATGATGTACAATTTGCATCTAATTTAATCAATTTATTCCAGACTACACACCGAACTCCTGCAACTGCTACCGCCGGAACGAGCGGAAAGCAGTTTTGTACCACGGGCGCCCTCAGCGTCTATCGTCACGGCCGTTTTCGGTGGTACTTTGCAAAGTGAGGTAAGTATAGAAAATTTTGTCAATTAAGATGTTATTATACTTTAAAATACTAAACTGTAAAAGCCATTTCGTTAAAAATGTGGTATGTTAAACGTACAGTTAATTAGCTATTTAATATGTAAATATGTAAATCATGAATAATTTTATATATTTATATAAATTTTACATGTTATTGAAGAGTCCTTTAATGATTTGACTAGAATTCTTCATTGGCCATAATAAAGTAATTGGCATATAAGGACCGTAACCCATATCATGAAATATGGTGCACAGGTGCGGTGCTTGGCATGCGGTGCGCAAAGCCGCAAGCTGGACCCGTTTTTGGACTTGTCGCTGGAGCTGCCAGACACTCCTCGCCACGACGAACCCGTGGCGCTCCACGACTGCCTCGCCAGTTTCGTGCAGGTACACATATTGTTCTCTTCTTAGGGTCAGTCTACTTCCATCCACTATTGGACAGAGTTCTCTCGAATAGCATGCCATTGAGCTAGATCTTTAGCTCTTCTTATCGAATAGCCTAAATAGTGCACACCTATGTATATTCGAACAGCACTATAGAGTTTATTCAATTTGAATACAGCATGTTGACAAGAAATTATTAAGTAAGTTTATTTTTCCATTCCTGAACATGCTTTAATGCCATTATATTAATAATAATATTTCATTTAATCTGTGTCTGTCACTAATTTTTTCTTAAGACCTAGAGAGAGATTGTATTATCTTACTTAAGTCATTAATTTAATTGAATGCTATGTAAATATAGAACTCATAAGGATGTTAAGGATTACCTGTTCATAATAACATATCAATTAATGTTTTATATGTTACAGGTGGAAGAACTGGCGGACACAGAACGTTACTTCTGCAGCAGCTGTAAATGCAAGCAGAAATCAACAAAACAGTTTTGGATACGAAGATTACCCAATGTCCTGTGTTTACATCTCAAAAGATTCCGATGGCATAATTATTTTAGGTAAGGTTACAGAATAGTTAATGTTACATTGGGAAAACTCAGGATAAATATGTGTGATGAGTACAAATACAGTAGAATCTCACTAATCTGGCGCTATTAAAAACCAGAGGGTGCCGGATTATTGGAATGTTCGGATTAGTGGATTGTAGCGAAAAATTCATAATAAATAAAATAAAACTTTGCATAATATTAGAATATGTATTAACTATTAGTCAATTACATGGTTTGAAAATAATCCTTAATTGAAGTCTGTTTTCCTGCAACTTGTAGCCCTTGTTTAATAACCTTTTCTCGCATGTTTCTAAGAATTACAATATCTTTATCGGAGCGCATATATGTGAGGGGCGAGGGAGGCGCGGGCAGAGGGTGCCGGATTATTGGACGTTTCGGTCTATTGAAGTGCCGGACAGAACGTTACAGAAGCAGATATGTGAATTATTTGACATACATGTATTTTAAATACAAATACAAAATGCAAAATACCTATTTTTATTTTACATTTTTAATATGTATTATTGTTTTATTTTACATTTTAAATATAAAAACGTAACATCACGCCTGTAATCCTCGAAGGGGTAGGCAGAGGAGTGTAGTACATTCCCACGTTTCACCAGTTACGTA
>DWFV01001068.1:0-12023 GCA_018246775.1 Parelbella machaon machaon
ACAGTGCGCGGCTAGCTGAACGCGGTGACCTCTCGCTGCGGACGCGGGCCCAGCCGCACGCTGCATGTGGGTCAGCCGCGCGTTGCCAATGGACCGATTGTGTGATTTAGGATTGTCACAAGCAGCGTGAGCATGGCCTGATTGTATTTTACAAGCAGCGTGAATTAGGTCTGATTCTACTGTACAAGCAACAGGAATAAGGCCCAATCTTACTGTAGTAATCAGCCTAGGGAGATCTTCAGAAATAAAATGCGCATTTTAATGGTCATCGATATTTTGTCACATTGCTAAATAATTGCCTCAATTACGGATCCAAATGTAGTGAATGTTCTTGTCAATATTCCTTTAATAATTCAAAAGCAACAAAGTTTAATAAACAATTCCTCAAGTACTGGTGTGCGGGTTAGGTGCTCATACTTAATATTATATATAGTAATCCGTAAGTAATTGGACAAATATTTTTTAATTAGAAGGACAGTAAGACCACAGCTCGGTGAAAGGAGACTAGCCCACAGGAAACAGCGTGTAAATGCAGAATTCGGAGAACAACAGACAGGTCGATGCGGCGCCAGCCAAGGCTTGTGGAACTTTTCATGATGATACTTATATATGAATAAGATTTACAATTCAATGGACACTAGAAAAGTCATCTTAGTGACATTAACATAACGTAAATTCACGCCTGTGTTTCCCCGAAGGAGTAAGCAGAGGTAGGAGGAAATTTAGGTGTTCTTCGTGTTAGTAACATTCCGAAATAAAACGTGTCTCAGCCGTTTACAACGGTCCAATATAAAGCATTATGATGAACGTAACGTAATGGTTTTTTCACCTTACTTGAAGCCAAAGACGCTTGAAAGATAAAAGAGACGTTAATTATGTACTTGGCTCTATATGAAAGTGAAAAGGCTTTTGATTTTTTTTTTAAAAGTGCATAATAGTGCCGTATTGTCCCCTTTGAATATATATGTATTCATTAATTCAATGCTTGCACTTCAACAAGCCTTGAACTTTGTCGGTCTGTCAACTTGATGTAATATTTAAGCAGTATTCGCAAAGAGTTTTTCAAAGTTCAATAGCTAAATTGGCATCAACGAAACCGGCTTCAAACGGATGTGTTATTTATTTAACAAGTCTCGAATTCCGTGTTCTAGATCCGTTATGATCTTGCTAATATTTTTAATACAAAAGTTAGTATGTCTGTTTGTCTTAACGTCACATCGAAAAACTGAATCTACTATCTTGAATTTTTGTATCAACATGGCTTCAATCCTCAGCTGGCACAAATGATGAGGGTAAAGATGTTTTTATATCAGTTATTTATTTACCCATATATTTTTCCAAAGATTTTCTACCATGCTGAAGTAATTATGTATTTACTAAACGTTTTATAAACATTATTACTATTGCGTCCCATAATTAAATCGCTATACAAAATGTACAATACCTAGATATTGAGTCGAACTAGCTCAAATTACATCCCAAACATGGCGGTTGACTTACATCGGCCAATGAATAAGCTAATTCAGACTGGGTCGACACACATCGAGATGACCAATTTAGTGCTACAGTCTAGGTATTAACGCCTCAGTAATTTCCTGTCGAACCACGCGTCTAACCATCGGCGCCGACTGCATCTGTTTTATTTGTTCATTTTCTGATGAATGTGCGTCGCATATCCTCACGATCACTCGCAAATCCAGTTACATTTTTTATTTTGCATTGTACATTTTAAGATCTAATTGCGTCATATGTATCTTGAAATTTTAAATCTTCATCATATCCACCTACTAGAAGTTGACGATAATACTCATTATCATTAATGTAAAGATCATAAGCTTTTGTCGTGTCTATCATGAGCTTCATCATATCATCGTATATATTCACAAAATTTTCAAAATTAAGCACATCGTTATTACCAAAATGATCATAATCTTCTAATTAATAAGCATTATTTCTCCATGTAATGTTTATGCTTGTAGTCTTCCATTTAGTATAGACGTACTAAAATTATCTACAATTTCCTGTCATGCATTTAAACTCTATAGGCGTCGTTAACGCATTATCTTACTCATTTAGTCGTTTAAATTCTCTTTCTTTTTTTGTTTCTTAAAACAGTTCAACGGAGACGCCTTTGTTACAAGATTTTTTTTTTGTTTTGTAATCAGCCGTGATGGCGTCTTATATAAAATTTCTTTGTTCGCAACTTACACTGTATGAAGAGTAATCTTGTCGCAGTTTAATTTGGTTTTTAAGACACTATTTAGCTCGTCTAATTCTCTTATTGCGCCTACATGCCCGCTTCTTATATGCTTGAACGCATTTGTGTTTGAGACAATTCTCCCATGCATCTCCATTTCTTATCTCTAACTATTAAGTTTAAAGCTTTACCCTTGCCTGAGTTTCAGTCAAAGACAGACACTATAAGTACTCCCTTCTGGGTGCTTAAAGCGTTCTCAACATCTATAAATAGCATTACTCGTAACTGTTACCGTCAAACTTGAGGGTTTTTTTTAATATTTAGATTATACGCGTTATATTGCATTCTTACTCTACACTTTTGTGTTAGTAAGCCTCTTGTTGGTAATGTTCGTTGTTACACAAAACTTAAAAAAAAAGATCTTTAAGATAAAGTATTTTATAGTAAGCACTTAAACTTTTCCTTATTACTTAATATTAATCATAGTTGTTGGCTAATTGACGAAATTTGTCTATTTATCGTTTTCAGTTAATAAATGTATGCTCGAGAGGTGTCGATTTGTGATTAATGACGTCATCATGGAATTAATTCATCAATGTCCTATCTAGCTGAATCACGATACATTGTCACTTTACTCAAAGTACAGTAAAATGACCTTGTTACATTCATGAACTGTTGAATAGATGTAATGATTTATGTAATCGGATTTACATTTGTATAGTTCCCAACAAGTACTCGCGACAGCTAAGTAAAAAAGTAAAAAATCCTGGGTTCAATCTCCGGCTGGGCCAGTGTTATTGGGTTTGTCTAACCTGAAACTTTCAGCAGCAAGGAATCTAGATTTGTACCCGGTGGTTCACCGGCTACCCACCGACCGACATAACTGTTGACGAGTGTGTATACTCCTATGCCTATCCCTTCGGGGAAATACAAGCGTGGTGCTATGTTAATACTCGGAGAGTTTATTTTGCATACATAAAATGAACACTTGTTTTTATATCTCAACTTGATAACACAGAATTGTTTTGTACTAAAATTTGCAAGTCTATAATAAACCGACCACCGGTTTTAAATTCAAGCACTCTTCTACGTGATGTTTTCAGTAGGTATTGTGGTGTTTATAAAAAATATTATTTTTAGTTGACATTCTTTTATTTTGTCATTTCGTGAGCTGTTAAAAATTGTTTGTTGGTATATATATAATTTTAATCTGAATAAGTAATCTTCAGCATCGACCTGCAGGTTAACGATGTTAGAATAATATTGCACGATGACATAAGACGAAAATTATATAACTACTATAGAGAATCTGCAAGATTTAAACCGCCCGCAAAATTGAAACGTAATTTTCATGATTCGATCAGAGCAATTTTATAGCTCGTATCTCTAAATTCGCTGAGGCACAAACCATGTCTCGCCTCAAACTTTTCGCAGACATAATAATCTCTAAGAATAATAACCCCAAATCCTTACAGTCTCGTTAACAAGATTCTTTAGAAATGCTTACTATCCTCGATCAAATTACACGTTTAATTTTTGTCGAGTCTATTTCGAACGGTGCAGGTTCCAAATTAATTTAAATTAAATATCGATATTAATAATACTCCCCCCCCCCCCCTCCCTAAATTCTCCATAAAATTAGCCCCGCACTCAACTTCTTTTGTTCGAACGATTGATTCCAGCAACGATACCCTGGCAACCCGTCCAGACTCATTTGTCTTTAAGAGTGATAGATCTGTGCCATAAAGACGGGATATTTTCGAGTCGTTCTTCTGTTACAAGTCGTATTTTTTTTACATTGAGATTTGAGTGTGCTGATGCGGGTGAGTTAAAGGTATCTGTAAAAGAATGTTTTAGCTATTTCAGTGGCATGGGACTATTAACTAATAGATAGAAGTATTTATAATTTGTTGGAATTTAGTCTTACAAAATTTCTTGATTGTTAACAATCCTTAAGCTCTTTATCTAATACGATATTTTATACGGACCGTAGTTATTCTTTAATATACCTACGTTCGGTATAATTTCTACTATGGCATACCTCTGATATAATATACACTATTATATATTATATTTGGTTTAAAAATATTATATTACTTTTAGTTTTTAGAAAAAACTAAAAAATGAGTACAATTGAACAGCATCTGGACTACATATTTTTTTAAATATAAACGATGATAATCTGTAAAACCAGCTACGTGTACTCTAATCGACTGTAAATTATACGTAGTTTGGCAAGGACGGCATACTAATGGAATCGAATCAGGTCAGATTGCTGTTGCATCAATAAATCCTTCAATAATTATATACATCTATACATACATCTGAAATAGAATTATTCTACTTGAAATACTTGAACTATTCTAAACTTACAATACTCTGCCAACCCAAATTATTAGTTAAAGGTTTCATACAATAAATTTATTATGTCAAATATTATAGATCAAGAACAAATTACACAAAGCATACACCATAAATATATAAAAAAAGGCTTGCGGTCTTATTTCATGAAATCTTTAGTTAATGTATATTAAAAAAAAATGGATCGCGTCTTGTTAATTTTGCAGCCGAAATTACCTGTATACGTGCACTACGGTTGAAGTCGTGTGAGTTAAATTTTCATCTCGCTACGTCGCCGGCTCGGCGCTCGCCGACGGTACAGTCACGTTCAGACCCAGCTCGCCGCCGGACGCGTGTATAGTGACTCTCTTTATCGATAGCAAAGATCTGAACTTTTACTATTAAATTGTGTGCTACGAACGCGCCACCCTACTTGATACTGTGACTGAGTGTACCACGGTCTGCTGTTGATTGGTTGGCCTGAGCTACTTTACACATCTCCGATTATAGTCATGTTATTGTTTGTTTCAAATGTAAGTACAAATGTTTTGTGATTTTTTTTAAATAAAGTTAACACAATTGTTTGGTAATTGTTAGGGTCGATAAAGTATGTTTTGGGATCTCACGTTCATAAAAATAATTTATTTGCACATATTTGTCCACTATATAGCGGCCGGCGCGACCGGTTCGAAAGTTGACTTTTGTTAAGGAAACCGGATCGGTAAATAAATAATAGGTTCGTGTATATACGTCAATTTGCATAATTTCAGACATAAACACAAAACTGTGATGGCTCATTAAATAAAAGTTGCGTGACTTTCCCAGTTATGAGAGCCGCTAAAAAAAGCCGCGTAGTGTTCCAATTTTTTTTTATTATCACTGTTTATATTTCACAAAAACTAGTACAGTATCACAGAAAAGATGCAATCGCCGCAGTACCCAATAACCATCGCTTTAGATGAATCATTACTACTAATAACAATAAATCACCGTATACGTATGTTAGAGTAATGAGATACATTCAAGCCAATATTGATAACGTAACATAATCCTCTCAAGAATGATCCAGCAACATGCATTGAAGCGTAGGACAGCATGCTCTAGGCCTCCCGTCGTTGCGGACAGAAATCTGCAGTGGAACGATAACAGACTGTAAACATAGTAATTTGTACGATCAATAAAACAAGTACCCTCTGGATGTGCCCCTAAAGTGGCATAATAAATCTCTTAAAATTTTTACAATAGTCTAGACAATTATAGGTACTTTCGGAATCATGAATCAATTATATAAATCGGACCGTTATTGTATCACAATCAATCATATAAATTGGGCCGTCATTATTATTATTATACCATCGCGCCCGGTCCCTTACAGAGTAGGCAGAGAACACTAAGTGCCAAATATCTCTATGTTATATACGAGTAGAAATCAGACCAGTGTTTACGTACTTTAATACTTTGGTTCCAATTCTTTATATGTATCATTACTGGCCTTGACTTCCTTCTAGAGTGACTATGACTTGTAACGTCGTCTGCCATGACACGCCAGTTAGCTTTAACCCTTCGGATTAACAGCCAAACAATGTATAGGAAATAATTCGACCTGCTCTCAAGATCTTTGACAAGGTTCCAAGACTGTTATCTCACTATCTGTTTCAACATTCACCTCTTCTTCAAAACATGAAGATACTCCAGAAGATTCTACAAGCCGGCACCAATCCACGATCATTCCGCTCCCGACGTTGAATGATTGTACAAATCGTTTGCAGTCTACATCTTCGACTGACAAACAAACTCTTCGCTGATTGGTATGTGTTTCGTTTCTTGACGTGTTCTTATTTCTTTAGTCTTTATAACACGCCGTTACTAATTTAGTGATATTAACGGCGGACTTAAAACTAGTGTTATCCGCCAGTCCACCTTTAGCATAAGCAGAGAAACTTTAAAGACGACTTGTGACTGCAGGAGGCGATGAAAAAGACTACGCGAAATTAGTCATGAAATATTAAATGTAATTTTAAAAGGCACCAACAATATGGTGTGTATCGGCGTTTAAATTTCTTACGGTTTCCTAACGCCGAGATAACCCTTTAATTATGTTTTTATTATTTACGACATGCTATTGTGTAAAATGCACTATCCACATACCTACTTAGCATGCATAGCCGTTGCATAATCACCTTTAATTAATCTTTTTTTTTCTATTACGTGGAAACGTATACATACGCCTTATCGGTTGTTTAATAGGAATTAAAACACTGACATTTTAAAGTTGAAATTTTATAAGTTTGTTATGAAAAATTTACTTTTCATAATAAAGTAAGGTTTGAACAGCAAATCGAACAGTTTTGAAGGAGACTGTGAGTACATGTATCTAACTCTTTCTTATTTAGGAATATCTCCACTAATAGCCCAGATGCGCACCATATGTGATTAATACCTAACAATCTTAATTAGTCAATTAACCGGTGATTTTAAATCATGATTCATATTTCTGATTGCTTGTTTGACCTAGGTCCTAGGACAGCTAGATCATTATGTTATCCTTTGATCAAACTGGTTTATGTAGGTGGAACAGGTCTATCCTGAAAAACAAGTTGAACTGATGTGCGTCCACCTGCAACCTGATGGAATGCAGCTTCTGCAAGCTATGTGTTATGTAACCTGCATTTATTGCAATTAAGCTGATCTGTTTTGTATACTGATCCGTTTTGTATACGGTCATGATGCCAGTGAGCTATATGGAATATCATGAGTTCCAAATTTGGCCAACTAAAACGCTAAATAATGTGCCAATTTAGTAAGAAAATGAATTTATTACTCCTGCATATACATGTGTACCCTTTTCAACCCTCAAAGCTCGTTATTCAAAACGCTCAGTTTGTAAAACTTCATGTAAAACTCACATGACAAAAAATTTGAAAATATAAAATTTTAAATTTGTTTGTGGCAGAAGTAACCTAAAAATGTACATAACTAAAACTCGAAAAGGCAGTTGTGTTGTGGCGAAAATAGGCGCGGCAGGAATTCCATATCTGTTGTTATATAGAGAAATCAAAATACTTGAACTGTGTCAATAACACTCATTGTAGAAAGTACTTGTACTGTCATCGTTTATCGGACAAACGATGACAACGCGGAGGACGAAAACAATTCAATAAAAGACATGGCTATCCAAACCAAAGTTCTTTTTGTCATAAATAAATTATTATGACGCTTAATGTAAATTGCATCATTTTCCTTTCCAAACTACACTATTTAAGAATCTGGAACATTCTAGAATATTGACTAACTTATACTACATTTTTGTGGCTTATCTAAGCCCAGATTTATTCGTATCAACGCGGCGAAAGGCCCACGCAAAATGTACTAGTCAAATAATTGCCAATCGGCTGGACATTCAAAATAAACCACCACTCACTGTCTGAATTAATACAAGATAAATCACGGTATACTGAATAACTTAAATCTTAATCGTACACTTCGGTGATATGTTTGTTTTCGTTGCAACGTAAAAAATAGTGCAGTAAATAAACACTCTGGTGTTTAACGCGCGTGCCCGCCGGACGCTGAACCCGTTAGGCCGTTTTTAGAACGATGGCCTTGTTTTTAACTGTTATAGCTTAATTTTACTACTTCCAACCGATTAATTGCTATTATAGCAAAACTGTTTATTGCATGCACAACACGTGTACCTACATCCGCCATATGCATCCCAATAAATGTATACAGGAGTCATAGACTAAACGCATTACATATGTACTTTTTTAGTAATGTATTTTGAGTCTGGATTTGCGCCGGGCGTATAGCAGTAGTCTCACTCTATATTCTATGGGACGTCTAACATAATTGCAGAAAAGTGGGAGTACAACACTCCTCTGTCTATCCCTCCGAGGAAATAAAGGTCTAATGTTAAGTTTTATATTATATATTTACCTAATGAGCCACTGATTACAATCAGTAAAAGTAATATTTATTAAAAACTGTTTATCTATTCGTGAATTAAGAAGAAATATACATACAGACTGATATGAGGTGTGAAAATTACAACAGAGTCTATGTTACGATTTAATATGAAAATATAGCGGTAACAACAGAATTAAATTTTATAATTAACAACGTTTTGTGTGGACTTTCCGTATTAATTAGTGAATTATTATGAATAAAGAAACTATAAACTGCTATGTTATACTGTTGTTATTTAAAATGTAATTAACTGTTATTTAATTTGAATTGTTATTCGCTGGTTAATTATAATTAACATGTTGCTAGCAGACGGCGAGTTACAGATATTTATGTGCGTCAATTTAATTTGACACCGGCAAATGAAATGAACGTTGGTGATGTATGAAACCGACTCAAGCGATGACGCCACCCGCCGCAAGGCGATAGGACTTTTTGTATCTGCATTGGATCATCAACAGCCAAACTTTTGTTTATATAGAATTAAGAATTAGAACCTCGTGACTGGCCAGTTTTTATTGTCACTCTAGATTAATATTATATATCGCTACAAACATACTTCTTTTATGGTTCCCAAAATTGATTTTGTTTTGCATCTATGCTTTACGTATTTTTACTTTGTTACTTCATCATCATCATCATCATCATCACCATCATCATCATCATCAGCCTATTTTAGCCCACTGCTGGACATAGTTACTACTTTGTTACTTAACTGTGGAATATCCACTTCCTTATTTACATCAAGTTCGGATATTAAGGAACTATACTTAACCGTTTTCACTTCCTATTGTCGTCATATGGTCGCTTCCAAAATTTTCATTGAGCTATTATTTCTCACGGACAAGTTCCTCTGAATTCTCTTCAGTGGAGTGTTTTCCCCGTGTCACTTGGTGCCCTATTTTCCTTTGAAGTGCTGTCGCCAAGGAGTCTGCGACTTGTTCGCACACTCCAGCATTTCCGTACGCTTTTCATTTGATTCAACTATGTCGTTTGCTCTTGACATGTTTGACTCGTGTACTGCGATTAAACCAGTTGTCTTCGATAAACAGCTCTGTCTACTCGACTGTACAATTGAAATTTGAACGTTAAGAAGTCTTTTTGTGCGAAGTCAATTTACAATTTTAAACTATTCGTTTTCAGAAACCTAAATGTTGCTTATGAGTGTATCTACTGGTTAGATCATTTACTAATTTCTTTTAGATTTATTTATAACTATGTATTATGAAGTTTCACAAATTTTATATAATAATTTAAAAGCAGTTTAATAAATTCTTCGTTACTTTCTCATTCCAAAAATATTTCTTATCCAAGTTGGAGTTTCTCGAGTCAAAGATCAGCATACCGCGGTCGTCTTTCCTACTTGAAGCTATAACTGTGCTTTTATATACTTGTAGTATGTTATTAACCTTCGCTTTGAGCAAAAAGAGCATTAAAAACGGAATGCATCATCATTACAGTTGTATGTTAGTAGTATGATCTTGAATGTTCTTCTTAACTGTAAGTTGTAAAATTTTTATTATTCAAACCAACAACTCCAACTTGTGAGATAGTTTTTTTGCCTTTTCTATCCCCAATCCCATTGCCTCGAGATATATCTAACTAGATATACATACATAATATATATATCTATCTTGTGAAGTTTGCTGGACTTGCCTAAACTTCGAAGGTGTCTGGATCGACTGTCAGTAAAGGTTTGAAGTATGACGTATTTTATGAAGTGCACTATAAAAGTAAGTAGCTTGCGATATAAAACGACTTCAATTATTTTTTACAACACCATAATGCGACTAAATGGTTTAAAAACGAATTTAATGTTAATAGCATTTGCCCCCGGTGTATTTTTGAGTTGCGACAAGCCGAGGACAGGGCGCAATGGCGCTCATTTGCCTATGTTCAGCAGTGCACTGAGATAGGCTGATAATGATGATGATGTTCTTTTAAGTTAAACAGAAACGTTAAGTTTAAACGTACCCAGTGTAATATTCCAAAGAATGGCATTTAATATTCCAAAGAATATACAATATAACAGGGCAATCGTGGGAGTAAATACAATTTACTTTTCTACCTACCCTTTCGGGAATATTAAGACGTGATGTTATGATGTTTACTATTCTTTATTACCAATGTGAGTGCTTCATATGACAAAACACTATCACACCAGACTGAGTAATGCGGTATTCTTTCCCCTTTTTGGACACACGCCAATCGGATGCAACGAAATGACTTTTTTCACATCGTCTTGTATTGCCGCGGTTCCGTGGCACAGGTTCGTGTATGTACGATGTCTATTTGTTTGTCCGCGGGTATTTCCGGACTCGCATCTCGGTTTAACGTCCGTCCAGACATGTTTATCGTCTAGCGATACCCGGGAGGCGCGCGGTCGTAAAACGATAACAGTTTACAGTTGAAATTTTCGTGTGTTTAGCTTCAGCTGAAGTCAAACTATCTATCACCGATGGCAGCGTGCTTGTGCTAATACGAGTGGTCTGTTTGAACCTTTATTTGGATTGATCTCTGATGTATTTCTTTTTAACTGCCATCATTATTCTCAAAACAAGAAGTGTTTTAATTCAGACATGTCTTCCGCATCGCCGTAGCGGCGGTTGTTATTGTTGGTAACTTGTTTTGTTTGTTATGCATCGTGATACTGATTGTTTATTGGTTTTGTTCAATCGGATGTGGGTCATTACAAATAATTACAATTTCCATATCAATGGCTACCAGAGTGATGTAACGATATTTCATGTAATAGATCTCCATGCAACTGTTAATTGTGTAACGAAGGAATGAATTTTCGATCTAGCTACCGTATCTATTTAACTACGCGCAGCTATAATTGGCTGCAGCCGAGTGCAGCACTTCCTTGTAGTTACGATCGACACTTTGCAAAGGGACACGAACGAGGCTTCCTATCTGCGTGTTGATTCGATACACCTTGCCCTTCCTTATATATAATCAATCTTAATGTACAATGGAATTGACGAAAGATTTCGTCTCCGAGTCTTGTTTACGAGAATTTTCAGAAAGAAAATTTGAGAGAATTTGTTATTTATAGAAGTAAGTACACTAATGCACAATGTCGGCAATTTATTTGCTCCATTTAAACAGAGGCTTTTCTAGCATAAATCATGCTTAAACCGTATTGTAAATGCCCTGCCGGGGCGCCCGAGTGTCGCCGCGGTGGGCATTGCGAAAACTTCCCCCTATTAAGGTTATTGTTACGCGACCTTTTCGCACAATTGCCAAGGGAATCCATTTTGGACAGACCTTAATCGCCAACCGAGCATTAAATTTTTACACACAGGCATATTTATAGAAACCGACATATTCATGTGCGTTCTCTTCGTTCTCTATTTTGTCTGTATGGCAATAGACTTACCACCCCCTATTCCACGGTGGGAAGTATAACATAATTGATGAAACGTAATAGTGTACTACATTCCTCTGTCTACCTGTCTGGGCAAATATAGGTGTGATGTTACGTGTTATATTTTCATCCCAAAATATATATGTATATATC
>DWFV01001069.1:0-12022 GCA_018246775.1 Parelbella machaon machaon
CCGACCCGGGATTTGAACCCAGGACCTCCCGATCGGCAGTCGCGCTTGCAACCGCTCGACCAACGAGGCAGTTAAATGAGACCTTAAATGACAAGTATGAATTTTCTATTATCTTGAAGATATTCCCCTGCGTGAATCAACAGAAATAATTTAATTTTTCTAAATAATCTATTGAGCTCGATCTTCAGCTCTTCGCATCCAACCACTGCCAGCCACTTTGCGTATATCGTCACTCCATCGTCTTGGTGAGGTCTATGTCCAGCAGTGGACGGGTGTAGGCTGATAATGATGATGATGAATGATGAAATAATCTATTTGATTATATAATGTCGATACTGCCCATGTAACAATTTTTTCTTCTAATTTTCTATTTTGTAACCTCGTTTAATTGTATTATTTTGAAGGCTTACTTCGGTCCGACAAAAAACCTGAATTATCCACAAATCGTGCGGAATGAAACTTTACTTTAAAAACGTTCTAAGAATCGTTTACTATGTATTTAGATATTTTATTTAACTTTCTTAGTTAATTATTTTATTTAACTTTCTTAGTTAACTATTTTATTTAACTTAGGTATTTTACTTTATTTAACTTTCACACATCTGTTTATTTTTATATTGACAAAGGTTTTGTCCGTTATTACCGATCACAAGTAACCTGCGTGTGTGGATTTACGTGTTACCCTGTGTTATTCTCTCCGACCGCTCCTTTTCCGACTCGACGTGGCCCCCATTTATTTTTCCTTGTAGCTTCCGAACCATATTAAATATTTTATGTAGTTGAGTTGTATAGTCACTTAAGCTACTACTTAGAATTATTTCGGTAAGGCATCTTACGATTATAGTTCTCAAATATTTACTAATGCGGTGTTACGTGGTAATAGTAACAATTTCATCAATATAAAATCTAATAACGCATTATTCACAATACACTCAAGCTTTCTAAGAGGAAAAAGGTTGAGAAACTGTCGTTCTCTCTGCTCCCGAATTTTACAATACAAAATGGAAGGTAGAATAGATTCATGTAAAAGGAATAATTGTACATATTTCTTTGTTTCTTTTTATCCTAAACTGCCTTTATTTTTTTTGAAAGAGCACATTTTTTGTGGAGAGGTGCGGAATAAGTGTATCTATGCTTAGTAGATCTAAATACCTGGTATGTCCACTACTTCATTTTATAGGACGCCTCCATAACCCCTATATGTATGACATTGGAACAAAATATACAGCGCACTTTGGTGCAATATAGAGTAGGACTTATTTTTAATAAACAGTATAAAAACACCAGCTGCGATGTTCATGAAATACTTTTATAATTTTGTTCGTAATTATCACATTGGCTTTCATTATTTTTGGAAGTACATGATATTTTTCACAACTGTTAGGCATTTTGGATTCTATTTACATTGATAAAACGTATACCAATAGTACGTATTGGTATGATTGGTATTCAGTTCTAACAGGTAGCACAATTTCGTTTAGCCAGTTTCTTAATATAGGTCAGCGCACCGTGTTTCACGTGTCAGCTCACCGTTCAATAAACATATTTCGATACACCAGGTAAATCTGAACGCCTAAATAACATTACGCATCTATTTCCCCGAATGGGCGGGCAGAAAAGTGTGAGACTCCCGCTTTTCACCAATTATTTTATACGTACATACATCGCACATAATAAGGGATGAGTCTATTGAGATAGACGGTCCCCAAATCAGAACGCCTGATTTTAACAGAAATAATGTTAACATATTCAATATTTGTATTAAACACGTAGCACGAAATGATCATAAAGGTTCGACAGTATTAATAATAAGAAATTGTACCTACTCTTAGTTCGTAAAAAAAAAAATAATAGATTGAGTTAAAATATTACGACTGAAATAAATGATTGTTCTGATATGGAAATGTAAGTGGGTACTTGATAAGTCTTAGACAATATATGTATGTATGCTTACAACGTAAATTTGATTTGTAGGTACCGCGAATAAGACATTATTTGTATCATGCGAGGATTTACGCCATTCTCGCACCTGGTGATCCGAGATTCCCGTCTCCCATAAATTTTTCATCCCCATCGTACCCAAGTGCAGACGCGACAGGTACTAACCGTGTCACAATCATAAATCTAAGCCGACCCTACCTACCGAGTGCCGTAAATATTCGCTAAAGATTCACTTATTATGGTACTTCGAAGGATTTTAAGTGGATTTTTGATCTGTTAACCCGTTATTCAGGTAGATTTGAGGTAGATTTCGTCATTAATCCTGTTTTTGTTTTATTGTTTTACATGAGTCTCTTGAGAAAGTTTATGATCATAATCTGTCACACTGGCCGAGCACGGGTTGACAGATTTCACACGCTTTGAAGAGCATTAGAAGATAAAGAATGTACGTTTCCGTACAATGTTTTCATTCAGCGCTTACTTAACATTTTAAATTAGGCATTTAAATGTTACCGTGCCATAAAGAGCTAGCATACGCTAGCTATATATAAACATAATTTACGGAAAGCAAAGAAAATAAACAATTTAGGTAGTTTTAATTTTTTTCCAGATGGTCATTTTCATCAACTACTTTATCATTAAAAATAGTGGAAAGAGTTTCCCTCAGATTGAGGGAAGGTAACACAAACTAACACGCCGGCCATGTGTGAGTTGGCAGATTTCAGACGTTACATACTAAAACAATGTCTCCATTATGTAGGTACCTATGCCATTATAGAAAAATCAAAGGTGGACCGGTTTTCTCACCATATTTTAGGGTTATAACAAAGGATATTTAATCTACCTTATCTAAATCTTATTGTTGGTCGAGTTGCAAGGGCGACTGCCAATCGGTAGGTCCTGGATTCAAATCCCGAGTCGAGTACTATTGGATTTTTGTAATTTAAAATTTCTAGTTATGACTCGGAATCTGGAAATGTGCCCGGTGTATGGCAATAGGCTCACCACCTACTCCATGGGACGTAAACGTATCTGGTGAAACGCGGGAGTGTACAACACTCCTCCGCCTACCTCGCCGGGGATTACAGCCGTGATGTTACGTATATTTAATCTTACAAATATATAACAAGGCCTCAGACACAGACGTATCTACATACATACATACAAAAAGACACAAATAGACACACATAAATATGTACCTATATACACAGGGAAGATGGGAACTAAACCATGATAAGAAAGCCTTTGAAAACAGTGATTACTTGCATGGTTGGATAGTATAATTTTGATTCAGTAAACTACACAACACTATATAAGACGTTTACCTGCTTGCCTGTTAAGTATCTGTGCCACTATTAAGGCATATAAAATAAAGCCAACTGAGTACACATGATTTCCCCATAGGACATTTTAGCCTAATATGGTTGTACGAGCTAAAAGCCTTTAACTTACATATTTTCCAGAAAATTACAAAGAAAGGTATACAAACTAATAATGTTGTTTCCACTTCTATGAAATTGAATTATCATTAATCTAATTAATGATTGAAATGATAATGAATTCCAGTAAATATTTGCCAAGAATTCCGTCATTTTTACGGACCGTTTGCCCTTTGCCTTTTCCTTTCTTTACCGTTCACCCGAACGTTAATTGACAATTTGAATACAAGTAAATTCCAATTTATTACATGAAAAAGGTTCATTTTTTTCGTTTACATAAACAACTAAGCAAATGTAGAGTATATTGTATGCTAATAAGTTAACTAAACAATGATCAAAACTTTACAGTTGCTATGGGAACGAAATCCAAGATGGCGCCGCCTGTATAGCTTCCCGCGCTTTCACTGCTTTCCCGCCCTATCGATTGGGGTGCGTTCTGAAATCCCTTTCTTTGTTTCCATTAATAAATTACGATGGAGACATAGCTGGGTCATAACTTAATTTCAGATAACAAGGGCTAGGAAAAAATGTACAAAACGCAAAACTTCATATTAACTATGCCAAATATTTAGTCACACGTAAATTAGTAGTTAAAACAGTATTTTGGACGGTATAAGATAAGGAATAACTAAATTGTACAACAAGTGTAAAATATGTTTAAAATGTGTTGGTCTCAGGCTAACTATCGACTAGATCTCCGACCTCGGCGGCCTAAATAAAATATTATATAACTTGGCGCAATTCGGCAATCCTCCGACCTCTTTTGAGAACGTTCGCCTTTGTCACTATCGTTAATCTTTTAATTTATTATATAACGCCAGGCCTTCAACCATAAAGGATTTATGGTGTACCCTTTTATTAAAAACGCTTTATAAGCTCTCATCTTCATTGCAGGTATAACGTACGTAAATATACAAATTTCTTATTATTTCAGTTTGTGTTTTACTAATGAGACAATTATTATTTCTATTAAAATGAAAAAATGATATTAATTATTATCTAAAATATTTAATTGCAAACATGAATTATTTTTTTTTACATCAAAGAGTTAGAGTTCATAAAGGGATTACGCCTTTGTTAATAATAGATACTAGTGTCGAGGTAACTTAATAAACTGCTCTATCTGCGAATATTTTGTACAAGTTTAACTGATAAATATCCATCCAAATCTCGGCAATTCAGAACGCATGCCGAGGTCTAGCGCCCGAACCCAGAGGGAGCCTGCCGTTGTGCGCCCAGTACCTTGCGAACCACCGACGCGATCGCTGTGTTGAATAAAAACACGCTCACTACATTACACAAATAGTCCACCTTTCGATCAATTTAAACAATTTGCTAAGTGTTGGATACCTTTTACTGACTGAAATAGTAAATATATTCCTATATAAAATTTCTTGTTTAACTAAATTGTGATGATTAGTTAATATGGACGGGATGCTGAGAGGCCGGTAAGCCGACGTTGTTTCTTTCTATTTGGCGATAATGCCACTTGTAATAGTAATGATGCAGCAGTACCGGCGCGTGCCACGATTTGTTCATCGATACCAGATAATTGAATGATTGATGAGACTTGGGGTCCCGTGGGCTTCCCATTGTTTACCCATTCATGTGGAGAAATAAAAGGACTAAACACCCTACGTCTTCTTAGTAAACAGTAGATGTTTTGTAACGAGCTCAAGTTAATCTTTAAGTATAAAGTGAAACGTACACTTGTGGTATGCTACTGTACGTATTGCGTATTAATTATGCAGTGTGATATAATTGGCACCCAACTCGGTGCCTTTTCGATTGCGTGCACAATCGCTGTATAACATATTTTTTTACTTTTACGTTATTCAAATGTAGCTGTTTGTCCTAAATATTAAACAGCCAGTACAAGTACCTTATTTAAAATATGTAACCTTACGATATTTTACAATTATTGCAGGTGAATTGTTTATGAAATTTTAAGACACATTTACGCTTCCCCTCAATTGGTATTGCGACCGAATGCCAGTCTCTGATATAATTAAAAACAACAAATCGGTAACGAATAATAATGATGTATGTATCACTTATGAATTGTGAGATCATTACAATAAATGACTAATTAATAGCACAAAGAGTGATATATTGCGGATTTGGCGAGATCGGCGCCCGGCGGGGGGCCGGCTAACAAGATTACGTCGATTGAATCTCCCACGACGCCACCGTTAGCTACTTATGTCGTCTTTTCATATTTATACCTTTGTAAAAGTACAATAAATATATATTGAACTGAGGATAATAACGTAAATAATCATATAATTTTTAAGAAATATTGGCTCACCTCCAATACTATGATAGGACGTATAACTAACTGGTGAAACCTGGGACTATACTGCACTCCTCTGCCTACCCTCTCGATGAAATACAGGCGCCAAGTTACGTAAGTCCAAAAAATAAATACAGCAACAATTTCAAATACTAAACACCGCCCTTTGTGTCTTATCTTGTCAACCGGCCTTCACAGCCTACACAGGCTGGTAAACGCTGACAAAATTTTGTATGAAATACATATAAAAAGCTGAGCGGAACGATGCTGATAATATTTGAGTTCATTCTACACAAGCACGCATGACTGCGTCCCCTAAGCCGAAAGGCTGTCTATACCTTTCTCGATACATGCTCAACATTTGCGTGATCACCTTACACTTGAACAAATTCTACTGCTGAGAAATTCGTGCCCTATTTTTGACCTTCGTAAGTACCTTGGGCGAAAATCATTGGCTTACATCGCATTGTATGTAATGAAATAAAAAAAACGTTAGTAAATCAAATAATAGACGTCGTTTCATGGTTTCATAGTTATTGACAAAAAACATGTCTATGTGATTCGCTCTATGTAGGGGATAACGTACCTACGCACCACTCTATGTGGTCACAAACAATCTTGTGAATTAGTAAACATTACTTTTAGTAAGTACGAATGAATAACAAATTAGCATTTCTCCGAAAGAGCTAGTAATAGTACCATAACATAAAACATGAAAGCAAGTGGAGGAAGCTTAAACATATAAATGCTTGATTTCCGCAACTTTTTTCTCAAATGTCCCAGATCTTTTGATTAATGTATCTCTATGGGAATATTATTTTTCTGTTTCACAAGTTATAATGAATATTATTGTTTTCGTTGGACTTGACATCATATAGTATTTTGATATTAAGTACTATTACTATCAATGATAGTAAACCGAATTATGGTGTGTTCGGTTTTTATTTTCAATCAATATTTAATTTCGGGAGCTCGGCAAAGTGCCTGAGGTGGAAGCCAGAAGGCCTGGTTTCCTGCGATCCCATGCACTTTTGCCAATCTCAACGTGATAGACAAAAGCACCGATGTCCCTTAATATAAAAAGGAACCCACACTAAATAAAACTAAATCCGTAAATCGTAACATGTCGCAGATAATATAGAATCACAACATAAGTATATGAACGGAAGTACAGTCTGGCGAAGAATTGACGCAATATCTCTTGAATGACGATTATTGACATTAGTAATATCGTAGCACGTTAATGATAATACAATAAAAAAATACCTGAGCGACAGTTAAGATGTAAACAAAATTAGAATATAAACGAAAAACAATGAATAAAATGACGCGTTTCAAGTACCCAATTTCTGTTATGATTGCTTCTGTATTACGTACAGCGCCATATCTGGTTGTGTGAATGAAAAATTCGATGACGACCATTCCGCTGGACGTGACAGCTTCCCCTTTCCACCTCGCCCTCTCCGCGCACCGCCCGTCTGAAACTTATGACAGCTAATAAGAGTTACTCGAAAATATTTTTACTATTTTTCTGTCGACCAGTAATACCGGCATGTACGAAAAAGAGTGAAAAATATAGAAGCACGTCTTTGTACGTATTTATTAGTTTTATTACACAATTAGAGACAAATTGACTTAACCAGTTTTTAATAAACCTATGTATATACAAGTTTAAATAAATTATTACGTTTTCATATTTCTTATAAAAAATGTTTGTCATAAGACATGTTATTAAGCGCATAAAAATATCTATATTTACGAAATCATTAAACGTCATATTTTTGTTACCATGTACAGCTTTAAATTCCATTAAAGAATTTTTCTATGTTGGTTTACTGATTTTTCCGAATATGTTCATGTAAGCGTAGTCACTTATCTGATAATATCTAATTTATTGTCACAAGAGACCCGGTTCAAGAAATGTGCCTTCAGTCACCCTCATTCGCAGTGACTCATGTATTTAATATTACATTATTAATAGCCATAAACCAAAACGACAATAAAGATAGTGGCCAGTAGAACTGACCGCTATTCAAATAAAAAAGGAAAGTACGTTTTAATTAAATATATGGATTGTTAAATATATATACAAATATTAAATATATGTATATATATTTAACTGTGTACTACACTCCTCTGCCTACCCCTTCAGGGATTACAGGCGTGATGTTACGTTTTATAAATATTTGGATACGTTTTAATTAAATATATAGAAATAAACCGCCTATGTGAGTCAAACGACGCAATAATATCTATATCAGTTGATCAGTTTAATCTGTTGAACGAAATCTTCTCCCTCTTACCATGAAACGACTGTGTTAAAACCTTCGTTCTCCATAGATCGTCCATCTCGTATTTTTTCTATAGAGCAACACAAAATTGATAATTTTAAATGATTGCACCTTTAGTTGATCTTTATAAATAATGAAATGTCAACATCACACGTATGATGATAAATCTTTGATTAAATAATCTTTTACAAACATATTAATATCTTACATTTCGAAACACTCAAGTAATATGGAAAATATATGTGGTTATTGAAACGTATTGTAAATGTAGATAAGTGAATCCGGCAAGAGCATCATACAAAGCTCGTTGTTACGTCAATTCATATACTCAACGCGAAGTTCTTGTTGCGAATACACAACTCATAACCATTGTACGTAGTTGTGCTACGGCGTAGCATAACGGAGATACACTGGCGGGCAATTATACTTCAAAAAATCGTTAACTGTATCTACATATAACTCCACAGTTAAACATATCATTTCTTAATTAAGCTATTGTGTATTCCGCATTCGCTGAATGTTTTCCTAGCAATAAAGGAAAGAGAACCGTTGGCACCAAATTACTATAAGCTGGCTTGTCGACGTGACAGACAGACCAATAGACTGTTGCATAACACAGGTCTGATGCGAAGGTACCCGAGGGTCGTTCACCCTCAACTCGGGGGCTGCCCAGCCCGGAACAACCAATTATGAGCCTTAAGCACACTACACGTAGTTTTAAATTAAATATCCGCGGAGCGTTGGCTAGGGGGATCTCAATTATCGCGGAATCGGTAACTGAACTCTGATAACATGTCGCGATGGGCGAGTTTGGCGTGCGGTGCGTTTAGTTTTCTTTTTTAAAAGGGAAATAACTCAAAATGTTTGGACGGCTGCAGGCGGGAATGGAAATGCTAGTTCAATAATGGCATGTAACTTTGATTACTCATTAAAACGGACAAGATGACTCGCATGTGAATTTCAGTATCGAAGTAGCCATTTATATCATGAACCAAACAAGTTCTAGAATAAAATTCGGCAATCGTGTTTAAGTCAGTGCATTAGTCGTACAACATTGTTTTCTAAAAATGTATTTTAATTAGTACCTACATATGAAGTGTACGTGGACTGTCACGCCGCTGTTTTAGGTCGAGCCGTTTCGGTCTGCTGCAGCCAGATTGCGTTGCACCATACAGTGCTTATATTAGAAACAATGATTTACAATGGACCAGCCAGCGGAGGGGCACAATCGTGGCTAAATCTAATTTGTACCCTCCGACGCGTCGTCGCCCTCGCAGCCCTCCGTCTGCGGTCCCTTCGTGTGTTGCATTTCGATTTTATGTCGAGCATCGAGGTAAACATTAAACTCTTAACGTACCCTGTTGACAAGAAGCGGATGGTCCCTCGAAGATAATGGATCTAGCAATGCCTTAAAACAACACCCTTATGTATTAACTGCTGAATCGTGGTAATGTACTACTCTTCTCTGGCTACCCGTTCGGAGAAATACAGGCGTAGTGTTGTGTTACCCTTATTATATAATAAGGGTATACATTTTTGTTAGCTTTTTAATAATACGTAAAATACAAAATTAGAGTCTCAAACCTCCTATGCAATCTGTCAATACTAGATAAGCAACTTCAGTACCAATTTAGTATCTAGTAGTAATATCTATGATACAGCAAAATTACTTAATTCCAATGCTATTATAATATTATTAATGCTATTATATTATTATTATGATACAAATGTGTTATACAAATGATGAAGCAGTGATAGCCTAGTGGTTAAGAATTCAACCTCTCACTCCGGGAGTGCTGGGTTCAAATCCATGGCGCGCACCTCTTTACAAAAGTGCGTTTTAAGTTTAAACATCACTTGCTAACGGTGAAGGAAAACATCGCGAGGAAACCTGCACACTTTAGAATTTACAAAAAAAAATTCTAAGGTGTGTGAAGTCTGCCAACCCACTTAGCCAGCGTGGCAGACTATGGCCTTAACCCTCTCAATATGAGAGGAGACCCAAATTCTAGCAGTGGAATGACAATGGGTCGATTATTATTATTATTATTATTATTATGTATTTTTCATTTCTTTATTTATTTAGCATTGTATCTCCAGCTAATTGCAACAAGTATAACTTTACGTAAGTTCTACTTTGCAACTGACCATTACAAAGTTTATATCCCTAAGGAAGTTCCGCTTTGGGGCGAAATACGTGCGGTTGGGCGATATACCTACGTTTACATATTTATTGCACGGTTAGGCGTCCTTTGCGTGAGATATATACCATCATGGCTAATATGGCTTAATCCATTATCGCTCTATTTCTTTTATAATGGGTAGACCGTTATATGCTATATTATGCTAGGTTTATTGTGTTTAACCCAAGGAAATTTATTAGACATTGCGTTTGAGATAAAAATACAACTTTTAAATGGTTACATACAGACATATCTTTATGACAGATCCCTCAAGGTGTACGCAGAGAGCACAGAAAACCAAATATCTCTATCCTTGCAGACCTGCCCGCTAATTTCATAATCATCACTGTCTATATACATGCAGACTGTTTTCGGACTCTTTTAACTCACTTGTTAAATGGTTGTCTTTAATAATAAACGTCCATGTTACTAGTTTTATGTCCGAACATATTTCACATAAAATATTTTTGTAATTAGCGCGGTAGTTTTGTAAGCAATTAGATATTTGGCACCCGGCGTTCTCTGCCTACCTGAATGATATAACAATAAATGAGTGCTCGCTCCAATGTTACAAAAATAGCGTTGTATTTTAAATCTTAATGTTAATTAGAAATTCGCTTTCTCTAATAATTACATGACTGTGTGTACCTCGCGTTTGTAAATGAAATAATAACAGATGTACGGGATACCCAGTGACTCATTATCACACCTAAGGAAAATACGATCTAATCGCGTTGTGAAATCTTTATAACGTTATATTCAATATTTATATAAAATAAAATAATTAGAAAATGAACAATGAAATAATATTGACAATTAAAAAAATAAATTCCCATGAAGTTAGCTGTGTATTCAATTTTAGTGTTTGCTTTAATAATTTTTATATAACATACAGTACTTATTCAAATATATACTTTGAATAAACATTGCAGTCATTTAGATTCAAAATTTAGCTTACAACAAAGACACATTGCCAATTATAGCTAGCAATCAAGTCTAATTATAAATTGTTATTGTCCCAAGAATTTGCAATTGGCGGACTTATTACTTTGTAGTATTTCCACCAGTTAACCTAGCTCATGGTCAAAGTTTATGTAAGTATTCAACTAACGTAGTATCACGCCTGTAATCCTCGAAGGGATAAACGGAGTGTGATACAACTCCCACGTTCACTAGTTACGTTTACGTCCCATGGAATAGGTCATGAGCCTATTATCATACATCCCATATGACCAATGCTTTGCCGGATTAGAAGGAGAGCTCTCTTTGCGCTTGTCTTGATGCCCTTTCATAAAACACACCTAACGATTAATCAATATATTTTTATCACTAAATTGCCAAGATTCTAATTTCATGTACGAGTGCACGTGACTCTAAAGATTATTACGATTTGGCATGTCGCAAACAACTAATGAATAAACAGGAAGATAATATTTACATAACAATGTATTATGCAACGATATTACATTCAAGATATACAAGAATAATCAAATAATACTTAACGAAATCGTATTTTAGTATTGCGTATGTTTCATGATTGTTATATGAACCGGAGCTGCCAAAAGATGATAAATCGCCGCTCGACCGTCAATGATTGGGCACGGGAGAGAAGGACTTGTTATACCGACCAATGAGCAACGAATAATGCGCTTTGCTCCTACCCTTCGGGGAAATACAGGCGTGATGATATCATGTAAAGTCGTTTGTTTCACTGAACTACTCAAAATGGATAATTCTTAGTGAGTAAATTGCAAGGGAACACTTATGACACTAATAACGTATCATCGTGTGTGCTGTTTTGTTCTATGAAAGAGTTTCTGTTATTGAATATTCACATCAAGTCTCTTACTGGATAGACAGTGAGCATTGAGTGTC
>DWFV01001070.1:0-12022 GCA_018246775.1 Parelbella machaon machaon
TACTATAGCCTGAGGGGCGCACAAAGCCGAAGTACAATGACTAAAACATGACCTTCATTGAGTGTATGTATATACCTACCTTATAATGAATAAGAGAATTTGAATTGAATTGAATTACTTCGTTGTAATGTAACGACATAAAAATAATAACAAATATTTTAATTGATATTTGTTATTCATAATGAAATAAAGATTCCCTATTTCGATTTCTAATCACGCAAAAAAACATGTAAGCGTGTGCAATAAAAATATAGATAGGTATTGTAATCGACATATGCATTATTCTTTGCGAAGTTTCAAATATGGAAACTAAACGCGTTTGGCAGCAATGAATTTATTCATAACACAACATTTCCGTTCGATATTTTGTTCGAAGGCGCTCTTGCCAGTCTATTGCTAAAGCGTAAATAAAATCATATCAACCACGAGTCTCATGCTAGATAGCAAGCATTCCATCGTATATTCTCTCATACGATCGCGGTTCCAGGAGATTCACACGCGCCGCGACTTTTTTAGCCCCCAACGTATCGATATATAATCGTTGATTTATTTCACATCACTATTTTAGGAAACAAGTCGCGCCGATCACCTTATGGAAAGATATGAAATTACTTTCCGATGTATGAAGTATGTATGAGAAACGAATGTGTCCAATGTCTAGATGTGTCGTTTATGTCGTCGAACACGCTATATTGATTCGTATCGAGGATTGCCCGTACAAAAAACCTATCAGCACTATATCATCCCACGGACATTTTCCCATATTTATTCGTGCCACTAATCGCTTGATGTGTTGTTCCATCGTCGCTGACTGTACGAATGATGTATTAGTGAGTGTCTATAAATTCATAATGATTCCGCACAAGGTTTTGGCTATGATTGTACAGTATATAGGAATATTAGTACAATGTCGTCTGCATAAATCATAGCATTAGCATACTTGCATGCCTTGACGGTTAATGCAATATACCTATATAGCTGATTCTTATCAGTTATTTATCGGCTTTTATCTACTTACTATATTTTGTTATCGACGCCATTTTGAATCTAATGTCATGTATATACTTCAAACGCCTACATCTTTACTCATAATTATTAGTATATAAAGGTGTTTATCAGAGGTAAAATTTAGCAATTGATTAGCAAAACGATTCCCCAGTTCCTATATTGACCAATTGGCGTGGAATCTCATTTATTTAAGAGTGAACACATAATATACGTGGCTGTCAGAATCTGACCAATCGCTAACTGATTTGTCACGCCGACGTATTTAAGACGAAATGTTGTAAATAGAACGCAATTTCATGTGAGAACGGGGCCGTAGTGCGTCGTGGAACTGACGGAAATCAGGACTTTTTTTTCTGTAAAATCTTTGGGCCACACGTTATTATAGTTGTGATCAATAAACGAATGCCATTTTAGTCTCTAATATAATGGTTTAAGTACCATATTGGCGCGCGAAAAAAGTTGCTGGCATAGGTCATGCGTGTGACCCGTGTAGGTACAACTTATTTAGTATTGATTAATATGCGCTAGGCGCTGTCTGGCACTCGTATAAATTGACGCCCTTTTAGGGACACTGAAACGAATTTAGAAGATCTCGATATTACGAGGTTAAAATATAGTAGGTACCTATTTCGATTCTTATAAAGTATTTAGTTCTAAATTGAATTGTTTTTATTATTATACAGCCAAGTAGGGTTCGTTTTGGGATGGGTAGATAGCACTTAGCGCTCAATATCTCGGTCCTTACAGACCGATCGCTGAAATTAAATTTCTTATTACCTAATTCTCATATTCTAACTGATGATGATGATGTTAAATGTGGGCCATTATGCGCATAAACGATAAAGAATTTTTATTACGGCTCCAGCGGAAATTGAGTTTGGTTTTAATACCACGATACCTCCATCTTAAAGTACATATTTACTACTGAACGTTTCCAACATTCAATAAAATTTGAACGCAACCGCAGTTATAGCCATATATTTCTATGAGGAAATCATTGCTTAAATTATAGTTACGCCTGTCATCATTGTTTATTACTATATCGTCATACTAAGTCCTTTATGGAGTAGGCAGGGAACATCGTATGTCAAATACCTCTATCTATAACAATCTGATAATAGTATTTGCTTTAAATGAATTGTTTCATTAGTCTTCATGATATAAATATCGAATAAAAATAAAGCATGGGTTGCTTTATTTTTTAACTTAAGCTTTAACGATAATTTTACGAAAAACAAAAACCAATTTAACATTGTTCGAAACAGCGAAACTAATTCTTCATACAAATTTGAGACATTCCAAGTTCCACCGTATAATCACAGTAAAATAGTACAACGATTAAGATCGTAACAAAGCACATAGACACAACACAATATTATTATGTATTCAGGCATAATCTCCACGAATTTGTGAACACGAAGGCAGATAGCTGGACCCGCTGCGTTATAATTTATGGTGTACCATTAGGGAGTATTCTTGGACCGCTGTATTACATTTGCATTGGAAATTCGGATTTGCGTTGACATGGCCAGTAATAACATGATGTATGGCTGTTCGATTGCGGACGACGGCTAGGATGCGTTAGCTGAGCGGGATAGTATCTCCAAGCAAATCCTGCATTAACTTCCTATTATAGAACTTTCATTAGCGTTTGCTTCCTTACTATTAATACTTGAAGATAATTCTTTGGAGCGTTTTTTGAAATATTGGGTGAGTGGAAAAAAGAAAGATTTGATATATTTGAAGTTCATTAGTAGCGATGAATATAAAAGTTTTTTAGTGTATTTTACAAAATATTATTAAATATATATATATATATATTTTATTAAATATTATTTAAGTTTGTGCGGTCAACATCAGACACGTACCCAATGGTCTGTGGTCGAACAGTAGCGCAGACTAGAGATTTATTGAGGCATTTTATTGACATAGGAAACTTAATGAATCACGATTAAATTTCGATCACCGCTGAAATACTAGTATTTTTAAGCAGGTAATGATAGTACCACATACATTACGCATGGAAGCGAGAAAAATCTAGAGAAAAAAGCAAAACGTCACA
This sequence comes from Parelbella machaon machaon, assembly GCA_018246775.1. Classification (NCBI taxonomy): domain Eukaryota; kingdom Metazoa; phylum Arthropoda; class Insecta; order Lepidoptera; family Hesperiidae; genus Parelbella; species Parelbella machaon. The sequence goes on from DWFV01001070.1 coordinate 3,071, forward strand.
TTACGGGAATTTGGTTTCATTCCTAGGTTTTCTTACGGATGATGATTGTGGAAGGAGCATGTTAGGTGATCTTTGCTAACCCCTTAAGGCATATTTGCCGTGCCTACTGTTCTTCTCTTGTTCTATTACGAATGTACTTCTGCACATAGCAAACCCCTCGGCCACGTTGCTTTGATGTTCAATGACCAGATTAAATCAACCGTAATAGGTATATTACATGTATTATGACAGTAGTTTTAAATTACACGCCATTTTATCGTGTTGGCTTTAATTAAAATTGCCCGACTGACTTGCTTTACTATCGACGACTAGATAGTTATTAGGATTATATTATCACGTCTGGTCCCTTAAAGCTTGGGTAGAGAGAATCGACTGCAATAATCTCTATTCTTACAGGTCTGACGTGCCTCTTCGATATTATCAGTTAGTTTTATATTGGGTCTTTGTAATTATATACAAAAGTCTCATAGTGTCGACAAACAAAACAGCGGTTAAGATTTGGTACAAGAAGAATCATCATTATCAGCCTGTGTGAGCCCACTATTTGACATAGGTCTCCCCTAAAGGGTTTTTGACCATAATCCCTAACGTGAACTACATTAGGCCATTTGCAGACATTTCCAAAAGATTTTCTAACGTCTATATTTATTCATATATTTATTTCCTTTTCACGTATATAGCGCGTTAAAGAAAAATTTAAATTATCCATTGAACGACAACATACATTTTTGAGGTTATCCTTTGTCTCTTTCCGATCGATATACAATATTGATAAATGCGGTGAACTTGTATGACTCATATCAGTCTTTATACAACAGCATCGATTAATCGAATATTATCAGCCTATAATATATTATATAATATCAGCCTATCTCAGTCCAGCAGTGGACTGAGATAGGCTGATGATGATGACGATGATGATGATGATGATCGATTATTCGAATAAGAAGACATGCAGATTTTAAAAAAAAAAAACAAAAGGACGCCAATTTAAAAGTCGCAAAATGGCACCGAACGAACCGAGTAAAAGAGATAGTAATAACGGTAGATTTGATAAACCCTTTCACTGGGAGAAACAGAGGCAAATTGTAGTTGATTATACAAATTTCCCTGCTTCTAATATCTTCTTTAAGTTATTACACGCACGCCTAATGTGCGTGTGTGGATTGCAAAATGTTGCCAAGATGTCGAATTGCAAAGACGTTTTCATTATTGTTGTATTATCACGCCAGGTTTCTTGCAGGGTAGGCAAAAACACCGAATGCCAGATATCTCTATATTTACGGATCTGACGTGCTTTTACGTGGATCGATTCTTTGATACACAGCAAAAATCCTGTTATAAAACAACGCCAGGTTCCTCACGGGGTACGCAGAGGGTAGCGGATATCAAATGTCCGAATCCTTACAGACTACACTTGCTTCGATATTCATCACGCTCTTCACATATGTTAGTAAAAAGTTTTTATAAAATAATATATCTGTTCTCATTACATTAAAATGTTAATTACTGAAATTGCCACTCCCTACTCCACAAAGGGGCGTACCTATAACACACCTAATGAAACGTGGGGCTGTATTTCACTCCTTTCCTTACCCCTTCGGGGAAACAGGCGTGATTTTGTGCAAATTACTGCATTAATAACCGTTCGCATTCCGTAACTGTTTCGCATCGCGCAACCATCAACCGTGTCGATGATACAGGAGATTCCGGACGCGTAAGATCGTAAAATAGTTGCAAAAACTATTATATGAATTATGTGAATAATTGTGCATAGCTGTAATAAAATATTGTCGCTGTAAATTACGTTTGATGGTGATTGAATCGTATGTACACTTTGGCACGCAGATTGCATTGATGATTTAGAAAATTATGTTCTGGAACTATATAGCATAGACCGCATTCTCTAGCAGTACTCATACATACCGAATCGTACTCTGTATGACAGATAGTTATTCGTATAAATTACATTTTAAGATTGTATAATTATTTGTTTTTGGAATTTTATGGAATTTATATAAGGGGGGTTATGTTTCAATATTGCATACTTAATCGTGATATATTACGAAATATGTGTAAGTATATTTCGGAAATTATATTTCAATATTATAATTTTAATACTGGATTATAACTGATATTATATGTTAATATAGAGATATTTGGCACTCGCTGCTCCTATGCCTTACGAGCCCGGCGTGATGATATAATCATGATATTACTTGTAAAATCTGTATAATCTGTAAAATAAAGTGAATAGTCTATAGTTCAATAATTGGCTCAATTAACACCAATTACAAGAATGGTTTACGCTTAATTGGCCGTAAATAAAAAATACGTATTTTTAATGGACAAAACATGTCTTTGTTACAGTATTGCGATTCGTATGATGAGACATGAAAGGAAGTACTACGAACAGTCACTAAAAGAGGTTAGCGTTAAAATACGTCTGGAAAGTTCCACTGGTGTAAAGAGAGTTCTATTTATATCTCCTCCTATTTGTAAATTGGTAAGACAAAAAAATAATTACATATAATTATGTATTTCGTATTACATTTTATATAATTAATCTTTTTATTATTAGTTTTTGCGCATTTAATTCTGTGCAGATGTAAATAAACAAAGGTTGTCCGATAATGTCTTTTCGTATATGGCATTTCTATTTTGCATCTGTTCTATGACACTAACAGTTCAATGTTGCCATGTAGGTTGCGTACGCCGTAATCTCATGACAAGAATATTTTTAACTTCATTGTGTAAAATGTTCCTCACACATAATATTAAGTAAATTTTTCTCATAATATGATTATATATTTCTATGTGCGATATTGAATGACTGAACAATAAGAAGTCTCTGAAATTGGCGTGCGTGTATGTAGTGAATGTAAAAGGAGTGAGTCATGTCTGTGAGAGCAGAGATATTTGGCTTTTGATGTTCTCTGTCTACTCTGTGAGGAACCTGGCGTGACGATACAGTAATACACAATTCATTATTAAGGCTTTAATATTTCTCATAATTAAAAAAATAATCATATAATCTAATTAAAAAAATAATAATTTCAAAATGATATATTTATAACCAGCGAAGAAATAAAAAAAGCAGACCTCAACTTACAGCGAGATTTAAAACATATCACCTTTTAAACTGCACAATTCATAGTTCCTATATTAAATACGATAAAAATGCTTCGAATGTTATAGAGAGCAATATTTCAATAAAACGACAAACAAACCAGTCGTGAGCTAGAAATTACAATCGAAACAACGTTAAAGCGGGACAATTAAAATAGCAAGAAACAACCGGTGTCAGGGGTGGAGACATTATCCAGACGCAGCTCCGTAAGCTGATACTCCTCGCACCTACGGCATACCAATGCTATAATAATCTCAGCTAGTGAAGTCCCAACACGACGTACGCCGCGGTACGCCAACGCGTTCTTGTATGTAGGTGGTCGTACCAGTCGTACCTTTATCACGAGCGCAATACAACCGTGAATGGCCGTTGCATTTTATTAGACGTACCTCTGATAAATAATGCGAATGTCCTGCCTCGCTGGTTACATTGCTCCGTGCTATCAAACATTGTATAATCTCATTATGTTAAGTGTTACCCACGTTGGCGATTGTTTCGGATTTGTTAATATTGAAATATCTGTCTCGTTGGTCGAGTGGTTGCAAGCGCGACTGCCGATCGGGAGGTCCTGGGTTCAAATCTCGGGTCGGGTACTATTGGATTTTTTCTAATTTAGAATTTCTAGTAGTGAATCTGAGTCTGGATCTGTGCCCGGTGTATGGCAATTGGCTCGCCACCTATTCCATGGGACTTAACGTAACCGGTGAAATGTGGGAGTATACTACACTCCTTTGCTTACCTTAGGATTACAGGCGTGATGTTACGTTATATATGCACATGCTACACTCAAATTTATAAGAAAATCTATCAGAATATCTAACACACGCTAACAGAATTAATGTGGAACAAATTAGCACTTACAAAAAAAAGAAGCAGTCAAACTCGACAGGTGGGCTTTGATACTTCGAAAAACGTACCATCCAATTATCTGGTTATATTATTAGAAAAATTATAGCCTATTCGATGAGACGTGTACGATTTGATGTGACGCAAACTGACCATGTTCACACACAGGTATGAATAGGTATTAACGTGATTGAATCGCGGTTCCTCAAACTGGTTATATTGATCTTTGATTATAATTTTATAATGCAATAAGATCAGAGCAAAGATTTACATACGTTTAATAAAATATACGATTTAAATACGTCTACATAATTTAATTTTGTAGGTTAACGGATTATATTAGCGTAGTACAGTACGCCCACTAGTTAGGTGGAGTGACTATATACGCAAAGTGTCTGGCAGTGGTTGGATGCGAAGAGCTGAAGATCGAAGTCAATGGCGTGCTATTAGTAGGCCTTTGTCCAGCAGTGGACCGAAGCAGACTGATGATAATGATTGACGAAGAGACAAATGCTATTATTATTAGTTAATGTTACACTGACTTTATTTTATCATCATCGTCCATTATATCGTTTCACAGTTGGGCGGTTTCAAAACAAGAAGGGTTAAGACCACACTCTGCCACGGGGCACAGTGAGTATTGGCACATATTAAACTCTTTAGAAAACATAACGAAGAACCCATGTCTCTTATTCCTTATACATTTGCATACAAAAAGCACAGAAAATTTAAAATTATAAAAATCACAGATAAGTATTTGGATAACATATGTTTTGATAATACCATATACAAACAAAACGTTGAAGTATGGCGTTCCAATATTTTTCATAAGCTATACAAGTAATCACTACGCAAATGTCTACATAAACAACGCACAAAAGAAACTGGTTTATAAATAGATTGGCAATGGCGATATTAAAAATACTGTATCTGTGTTTGAATATTAGTATGTTTAAATGTGATATTACTTATGCAACTGGATCGAAGAGTACCGAGGTGGATAGGAGTCGTGAGGACCCGTTGCATAATGTTTCCAATTTGCAAGCTATGAAATTTGTAATATTATAATCAGTGCAGTCGCTTCGGACAGCTGGACTTACTGTCGAATAAGTATAGAATGCTTTTCTATTGGAAGTTTAGAATGAAGTTTTTGGAACACTACTGATTTGTGGGCTTATTAATCGGACTACTGGATATTTATTTATCTATTTATTTGTCTATTTAATTATCTTTTTATTTATCTATTTATTTATTCTTTATTCATATTAACAAACGATGAGGCTATTTTAATTAAGATGTTTTATGAGAGAGAGTTAGTGTTAAAATAGAAGGGGTATGCTCTGATAGTATGGATATGTAAAAGAGTGGCAGATGAAAGATTGACTAACCAGAAATAAAATATCAATCAAAATATCAATGTTGATGGATCAATATTTATAAAGAGGGAGACAAAGATTCAGCCATCTTAACCAAAAAGGTAAGATACTGGCTGACGAGGAAGTCAGGAGTGTCCGAAAAACTTGTGCGTGTGAGAAGATTTTTGAATTTCGAATATGATTTTGAAAATTATTCCAGTGTTTACCTGTTCAAAAATTAGCGCGTCAAACAATGCTCAATTAGATTGATAATGATTAAGGTTTTTGACCATGGAAATGTCAATAAGCAATAGTGACCACGTATCACCAATACAATGAAATATTTTCGTGTCGTTAAAAATATGAAATGGTCCGTATCAGTATCCATATAAAGTATTATTGGATTTTACTAACTTGAAATTCCTAGTAGCACTTGGTCTGCGTTTGTGCCCGGTATATGGTAATAGATTCACCTCCTATTCCATGGTGGGATTTTTAACATAACTGGTGAATTGCAGGAATGTATTATTCTGACTACCTTTTTGGGGAAATACATGCGTGATGGTATCTTAGTATTCATATATTAGTGTACAAAATATCGCGGGAATAGTACTGTTCGTGAATTTTATATTTGAATTAATTTAAATATTTAAATCCACATCTGTAATATAAGACACGATTTAAAATTAAACGGTAAGTTGGTATAAGAGGATGGTATTTTCATATACTTCAGTAAGTAATTTGTTTGAGTAATATTTAATATTTGTAGGCGTAATAAACTTCATATCAAGTCTTGCACGCTGTTTAACCACCGAAGCTAGCCGGATGCAGCAAGTGTCACAGATTATCACACACCTACCAAATATAGATTAAACAGTGGGCGACCTTAGGTACAGCATTTTTATAAAGTGTATACGCGATTCTGGCCGCTAATGTCAAAGCAATAAAACTCAAAATTACGAATATCAATATCGTGTACACTGTGAGAAATATATCAATCCTGTATGTTGTGTAATGAATTAACATCCATAATAATAATAATTACACACACCTGACAGGTGAAAGTGAGACAACCTGTCACATCTCGTCGCCCGGCCTTTTATGTTAACTTCGGATTAGGCGAATTTGTTTTATTAATAAATTAATAAATGATTCCTTTTCTGTACTGATTTTATCATTATATAAGTCTTTGACTGGTTGAAATTTCTTAACAAACTTGATTACCGATAAATTTAGTATTAATATTATTATTTCTTCACGCCAGGTCCCTTACAGATTACACAGAAGGCACTGAATGCCAAATATCTGTATTCTTACAGATCTGACGTGCTTCCATATCTGTTAGCCCCATACACGCAGGTTGGTTTCAGAAACTTCTAACTTCTGACGCTCAGCCAGTATATGATCTATTCGGTCATTATAGGAGAATCTGATCTCCCTCTCCATCCATCCATTGTAATGCGATCAATTTCCTATGCTGTTAAATCTTTATATTGCCACATCAACCTTGCAGTTAACTATAATACCTTCCATAAAGGTATCAGTTGCCAGCAGCGAGTATTTTTCTCAATCCGAGTCAATAACTCAACAATAATGGCTGTGTTTTTATTTTTTTAATTAAGCTTCAAACACAGCTATCTGGAATCGCTGCCACTTGCCCATACGACTCAGATTAACGCCGCGTATTGAATTCAATGCCTAACTAACGCCTTTTTCGGGCACATCCGATGACCACTTAGCGGTACTTAAAAATATATCATTTTACATCAATCAATTAGCTGTCAACGTTGCATTGATGTATTTTTTATCTGTTGGTACGGTCCCATTTATAGAGACGCAGATTTCTGACGCTGAGATCAGCCTGACATATTTGGATACATTTGTGTTTGTGTAATACTAAGCATTTATGTCATCTATGTCCAGCACTGGATGGAAGTAGGCTAATGATGATGATTATCGATCTGCTTACTTTGGTATTATCTGCCTACCTCGAAAGGGGCTTGGCGTGATGATATAACAATAGCTACATAGTGTTAATAGTTACTGGCTATACGAGTGAGTCGTACTGACTAACGTAAATATACACGTTGTTTTTATTTTTTTTATATCACCACGCCAAGTCCCTCATGTAATAGACAGTGAGTACCCAGAGCTACATATCTCTATATTTACAGCCCTGGAACTCTTCTTCTAAGCCCGTTCTAAGCAGAAATACAGCATAGAAGAACCTTTTGGAAGTACTACTCGGATCCTAAAGTAAGAATTAAAATGTCAAATGACTCATAAAACAATGAATAGTATTTTGAACAAGCGAAAATAACGTCTTGCATTTACTATTGTCGCCCTGCTCAAATAATTAAATGTCAGATTGAAAGTTAAATGTAATATATTGATTGGACGAATTATTTTTTATGTATATAAATACTCAGGTTTTTTAATATTACATATGTGTAGATAAGACAATAAACGAATAAAGGTTTTGAGATATTAGCACACAGGGCTGTCTCATCTCAAACTGACAGAGCTTATGGTAATTAATCTGCTGATAAAATACACATCTTCATCATCAGCTTATTTCAGTCCACTGCTGGACATAGGCCTCCCGAATGAGGGCTTCGCGTTCTGCCCTCGGCTTGTCGTATCCAGCATCTGTCTACAGCCTTACATTAAATACACATGTACATATAAACAGTATGTATTTACGTAATAGTATGTATTTAGTATGTATATACTATTGTATAGAATATATTATGTATATTTTTTATACAGTAGCGAATAGGCTCACCATCTAATCCATGGGATGCAAACGTAACTGATGCAATGTGGGAGTGTACTACACTCCACTGCCAACCCCTACGGGGATTATAGGCGTGATGTTACGTTGTTTATATAGAGACAGAAAAAACAGTTCTAATGTACCTACCAGTACCGAAAGTAAGCATATCTATAACTGAACATATTGGTATCAGTTCAATAAATATGTACGTGTGTTGGCCTTACATTTGTTCCACTTATAGTCACCACGATATGTTAATGGAGTAGTTAGCATTGTTGCGGACGCTCCAGTGCGGTCTGACCCCGTATAATGTATAACTGTAGAACGTATAATATGATGTATAATGTAACTTGAATTATACATGTGTTATTTCTTGGCAAACGCAGCGCAGGACGCCCGCTAGCTTGGTAGAGTCACGATATATGCAGTGGTTGGCAGAGGTTGGGTGAGAAGAGCTGGAGATCAAGCTCAGATGACGGGCAGATAATGATGATGATGATGAATTATACATGATTGCATGACATCACACTCGTGTTATGTTACAAATATAATTTACCGATCAATAGCTCAATATGCTTATAGTTTTCTTCGAACTCCTTGAGACGAGTCGTGATGTAAATTGCCGTCCTATGTTTTATTGGCGCGTGTGTATGTAGAGTATTTGGTTTGCGAAGGTTATTGTTATGTGGTTATGTAGAGTCGTTTATTTTATAATATTATTATCGTCTAAAAGCAATTTACTTTTGTTATTGTTGTTTTTTAATAAATGTAGAGTTGTAATAATTATTAATAATAGTTATAATAATTGGAAAAAAAAAGAAAAAAAAAATTCTAAGGTTGTGAAG
>DWFV01001071.1:0-12021 GCA_018246775.1 Parelbella machaon machaon
CTGGGTTCAAATCCATGGCGCGCACCTCTTTACAAAAGTGCGTTTTAAGTTTAAATATCACTTGCTAACGGTGAAGGGAAACATCGTGAGGAAACCTGCACACCTTAGAATTTATAAAAAAAAAAAAATATTTTCCGTGGTGTGTGAAGTCTGCCAACCCGCACTTGGGCAGAGTGGCAGACTGTGGCCTTAGCACTCTCAGTATGAGAGGAGACCCATATTCCAACAGTGGAATGACAAATGGGTCGATTATTATTATTATATAGTTAATGGAATTCAAACGATGATGAAAATTTGCAATAAATATAAAATATAATTCATATGTCAGAAATTTCACACCCTATGATACTTACAGTTAAACTATGACCGGACCACGAATGGTATTTTTTTCCGTACTATAAAGGGCTCGTTAATCAAATGATCCCGATTTTTATCGTTAGGTATAAATCATAAAGCTTTGTCGAAAGGTTTAATATTGTAACATGACGCTTGTATTTCCCGAAAAGGGTGGACAGAGAAGTGAGGACTTTAACCCTATTCCTGGAATAGGGTTAAAGTTTTCATGTAATAGGGTTAAAGTTTTAACGGTGTTTAAAAATATTTGTCACAGGCGTTGACTACTTACACGTAACGCAGTTATTCTACACTATAATATGTAGATTTATGCTGTTTTCTTCAAGTATATGTACATTCAGTATATGTACTCAGTAGTGGGAGACAGTGTTGCCCTCGTATAGATTTCTAAGACAACATTCTTAATTAATCATGTAACATTCACTTAAATAATTGTGTAAATATTTTGGGTAACATTTGAAAATTAATTAATACAACAATATAATGTAAGTTATGCATTAGTTATCTAGAAACGATTTTGCAAAAGAATTCTCATATACATTTGTGTACGGTAACATTATAATGGACTCTTAAAATTAATAGTTATGTTCATCTATTGACCTCTAGAACTCAATTTAAATATTCAACACATTACAGTATATCAATTTGTTTTTTTCTCTTTTTAACATAATATTTTTATCGTAACACATTAATAAAGTTTACATTATATCTATATTATAAGTTGAGGTGTTAGATTACGTTTGAATATTTTTTAACTTAAAGGTAAGTAACATAATAATATATTATTATTATGTTACTTATACTTTAACATACTTCATTACTTAACATTTTATAGAAATTATTAAAGTACGTTTATATGACACATTTTTGGGTCCATCTCAAGAATTCAGAGATGCGTGTCAGGATTCGAACACCAGACTCCAAAAGTTTAAAACAGAAATCTTAACCATTAAACTATCATGGTTGTCTCAAAAGATAACATTGCAATTTTCTTAACATCATAAAAAATTCGGAGATCCAAAATTTCCTTTATAATTCGAAATAGGTCAGGATAATCTTTATTCGCGGTGGAACGACTCAAAGACCTATTTCTTTAAACTTTCTGAGAGTCTAAAAGATGCTCATTAGACCGCATATGGATTTAGATCGCTGAACTAATGCTTCAACTAAGTTGAGATCGAAAGTTTAAAGTTCTCTTCGAGGCTTTTACATTTTTATATCATTGCGCCAGGTCTCTTGCAGGGTAGGCAGGAAGCATCAAGTGCCAAATACTAACCTTACAGACCTGACATGCTACTGCATGCTACTAATTTAAACCTCTTAATCGTTCCACAGTTAGACCCAGATCTCGTCTCAGAATGAAAGGAGCCCTAGTCTGCTATGCTAACCAAATGTGGTGGTCAGACTTAACACGCCTTACAGAACATTATGGAGAACGATACGTTGTTTTGCTTTACCGTCACAGCAAGTGACATTAAATCTTAAATCGCACATTTATTGTAAAGATACTCGCAGCAGGATATTAGCTCAGTACTAACGTACTTGGACGCTGAATTGCAAGGTTACCTAGAGCAGTAGTTACTAGGCTTTCATATTCTCTACCTACACAAAATGTAAGATTAATGATAGAAGCTGTACAGGTCGCCTTGTAACAAGCTCCATAACTCACTGAGCGGACGGCGTCCGCGGCCGGACCGCCACAGACGGGCATATAGCCTCGTCTATCTAGAAATGGTTCGAATTTAGCGAACGGGTTTGGAAAGTTACTTGCTGTGTCTAGTCACGATCCAGGCTTCTGGGAATTATCTGTTAATTATACAAAACTAAGCTTTAAGTTCAGTGCGTTTAGATTGAAGTTGCTGTGACGCTGGATATCGGAATGTATTGATACGTAGTAGTTGGGAAGTGTGTATAGTAATAAGTTCGGTGCAAGGATAGACTAGGAGTCGGTTGCGTAGTTTTATTATGTAACTGATGACGAAATTAATAATGCAATTAGAGTACCTACGTAATTGACCAGTAAAGCATACCTAAAGAGACCATGACTCATCTGACTCTACTAAATTTATTAGAGAGGACTCTCCAATGGGGAAATCAGAAATTTTCGAAACCGATGCGTGTATGAGGAGAGTGATGAATATAGAAGTGGTACTTCCGGTCTGTAAGGGTAGAGATATTTGTCTCTAATTGCTCTCTGCCTACCCCGTAAGGGAGTTGGTAAGATAATATAATAATAACATTATGAGCTTAGCGTCTCAGTAACTGTTCATTTATGAATTTCGTCGGTAACAATTAAGTCATATTAGGTAACCGCGTTTTGTAACATCTGCTACAGCCTTGCCATTTGTTACATTAACTCTGTTAATAAAGAGACGAGCGATCTCATAACCTGCTCATTGTGGCGTATGGACTCTTACTACCTAGAGAATTTGGAAATGTATTGCCATATTTGAGAGGACTGATTGAGTATTTCTCAAAACTTCGCATATATGATGCCCTAGTAACTTAGGTACATCAAGGCTAATTTGTTTTTTCGTTCAAGGACAAGGTAGTTATTACTAAATTATTCTAATATTACTTCAATATACAGTATACTCAAAATAAACTCAGAACCGGAGAAATTTCATTATTCTTGGAAAACATTGGGAGGCCTCTTGTGTGACTAAGTCTCTATCCCTTGGTGGGACGTATAGCATAATTGGTGAATCGTGGGAGTATACTACACTCCTCTGTCTACCTCTTCCGATGTGATGTTATGTTATGATGAGACCTTTAGAAAATTTCACAAATCAGGCAGACATTTAAGAAAGTTCGGAGGTATGACCGATCGATTACGGGCAGGAGACGGCTCACTAGTTACATGCGTTTAGAAACAAAAGTACTTAATTACCCTTACGTCACTTAGCTCTGCAATGCGCTGGCTGGGAGAGTGGGACCGAGACAGATTTGAAAATGAAAAAAAAAAAAAATCACATTTCAAAGTGTATAAAAATGTTTAAAAAGGCTGATTCTGTCGGCCAGCGGTATACTTTTTAGTGGTAATAAAAACATAACTTCGTGATGATGGTTTTAAGTTCGATTCCCACCTAGAAGAAAATACGAGTTTTGTAAAATTACGAGTGTTTATATCGTGTTTGACTTAAAATTATCGGTATAAATATGTTTTAGGAATATAACCTGCCAACTATCCGGTTACAAGATATTGAAATTACCAGTGATCCTGGACACTCTCTGTCTCGTTTGCATTCAAACGGTCCTTGGTGAGTTGTTGCAAAATATTGTTATATTCATTTATTAATATAGATCACCATATAAATAATACACGGTTATTATTACTCAACTAAACATAGCAACGTGCATAACCGTGCGTAACACTAAACAAAAAGTAAAAGCTCGGGTGAACAATTAACTCCTGTTCGCGGCGCACGAAACGGGCACGACACGATTACGTCGTCACGACTCACTTTCGATTTACTACAATGTTTTCAGTATAATCAAATCGTTTAGCTCACAGTTCACTCGTTGGTAAGCGAGGTATTTACACATACATATGTATTAACATTAACGGCTATGTCGTCACTCTCGCTGATTTTATATAATTAGTTATATGTTTAGGTATAAAAAGATTGACCAGTTTTTATATACAGGATATTAAAAAGCTACAGACTGAATAGGAATCTTTATCTAACTAATAAAAAATGTGTAAGAATTTGGTCTTTTAATTATACAATTAATGTTTCTATATACTATAGTATTAATGAAATAAGTTTAAGTGTAGACAAATGCCTATACAGTTTATATGGACGATTTAAGTGTCAAATAAACAGACCCGTCACATATTACTCTATTTGGTACATAACAATTTTATTGCAATACGATCATCAATGAGCGCGTACTAATACGCCACGTACTTGTATCAAACGTACGTTTTGTTACGTAGCGTAGTGTAAACGTGTCGTCCAACACGCCGTAGCACGCGAGATAGTCATCTAGTCCACATCGCACATTCATAGTAGTAACCTAAATACTGTAAGTAATTAAAAGCTGTGTAAAAACTTCCAAGAAGATTCATTTTTTATATTTAATTGCCTTGAACATGAGATCTCGTTAGCATAGTACTGGCCCGTTGGTGCGGTTCCGTATTGGTGAACCAATAGAGATATTGGCACTCGGTGCTCTCTGCCAATCCGTAAGTGACCTAGCGTGACGACATACTCACAAAGTAACTAATATACAACGTGCGATGAAAATAAGGAAAACTTACGTCTCTATCAAAGTATATTTATCTGTTCATCAATATAAATATTACTATAGATTTACTTCGATGTGGCCCGAAACAATACTACTTCAAAAGAAATACATTTAGTACAGTGTTTCTCGCTTTTAATGTTCTTTTGGAATTAATTTTTAGTATAATACCTATGTTTCAGCGTCCTTTCCCTTCCTAGAAGCATTTTTGAAACTCAATTTTCGGTATTGCGTTCGGCATCTTCGTCGGTTCGTTTTTTATTTCATCGCTAAAAAAATCTGGAATATTTACCAGACGCCATCGTATTCAATGGATGAAGAAAAACAAAGGTTTTGTTTAGCGCCAAAAATCATGATTACATTGATTATGTAGTGGGGTGTGGGTGGAAGCGATGTTATGATGCAATTTCCAAACTTGGTTGTGTTACATTTTTACGCGGTTCAATTATGGATATCGGTACATATAAAAAGCCCAATAGTTTGAAATGCTATTGCAGAGTAACCATATGAGCGCATGGTAAGAGTTTGTGATGATCTTCGCACTCATGAACACATGTACACAATACACCCGCACATAAGTACATAAGAAAATTATAAACATACATATATCTGTATTATAAAGCGAGCGAAATTTCAATATTTCTGTAATTTTTTGACCTCATAGAAATGATAATGAGAGACATTGAACTCATTATTTTATTTTTTTATTTAATGCCCGCATGTAACTTGTAACACTTAAGTTGTTGCATATTATAATTTTATTACCCAATTCATCAACGCTTGCCTAATATTTAATTGAATACATTATTTTAGATCTAGAATTAGACCTCGAACAGGACTGCAGGAATAGTACTTTTGGTGTTAGTTAGTTAATTAAACAGAATAATACCACGCAGCGGTTTCTGGCTGATGAGTAAAGGAATTCGTGACAGCTCGTCACCAAAACACCACGGAGCGAACGTCATCAAAAGTATACATTTACATCGTAATAGTGAACGTGAGGTCGTCACTAATACCGATAACAACATTAGCGAAATGCCAAACAAATGTCAGGGGAAATATTACATTAAAGTTTGGTAGATTTGAAATGATTGTTTTGGATATCGAAAGACAGAGACACGATTAGAATATTACATGCATACAGTTACTGTCCTAGAAAAGATGTCAATTCCAGGAACGAGATTACATGTATAGATTTACTATTCTAGAAAATACGTTGATTTTAGTAAAGATATTAGATTCATAGTTTTAGAATTCTACAAAATACGTTATTTTTTATATCAGTCCTGTTTATGTCCGATTATTGCAGTGGTTGTATTCCGAAGTTCGAGGTGACACCGAGCACGGGGCGTGATGACCCTCAATAGACAAGATCCACATCTAGCGGTGAACTGGACTGCTGATGATGATTTCACAGTGTTCTTTTAGTATTAAAATGATTTAGACCATAGTAGTATCTTTGGTCAAATTATACATGTATACAAAACAAGTTAAAACTAATATTTTAGCGTCAAATGTCTCGCGTGTATTTATACACACAATTATACATGTACCGGGATAACTCACGTACATTTTACAGTCTTTGCCGCGACCTCACTGCAATGGGCGGAAGCTCATGAAGCACCTTGAGTAGGTCCGAAACTAGTCGGGCTATCTCGAAAAACGTACGCGACTTAAGCCGGTACTGAAAGAATGACTCTACATATTTAAATAAAGTATTTAAAAATTCAAGGTACTTAAATAATCACAAAATTGATACATTAAGCACCGTATACTCACACCGTGTAAATTCGAGTAGCAACACGACATTCAGTTATAAATCATAACCTACATAACAATGACACACTTCACCACCGATGAGTCACCTGACCCGCAGTTTTATCTACAGACAGACCTGACACTGTTATGATTACAGTCGCACAGTGGATGTTAGAACATTGTTTTATTCAAACAGTTGGAGAGAGATGATTATAAATACTTTCTTATTACCAATAACATGTATATGCGTTTAGTATTGAACGTTACTTCCTATATACATGATTAAATTACATACTGGCTTTTATGATCAGGTCGTGCTTAGTATAGAGATCAGTGTTGTGTTAAGCGAACAAATAAAATAATAAAAAAATTGCGTCTTAGCTTATGTACATTTGTTCGGGATAGCTCAACTAATTTCGAATCTATCCGAGCTCCTACGTAAGCTATTTCCGCTCGCAGCTGAGGTTTCTGACAGTCCGACGGTCAGTTAAATCGATACATAAGTTAAGGCAG
The DNA here is from genome assembly GCA_018246775.1 of Parelbella machaon machaon. Classification (NCBI taxonomy): domain Eukaryota; kingdom Metazoa; phylum Arthropoda; class Insecta; order Lepidoptera; family Hesperiidae; genus Parelbella; species Parelbella machaon. Next base: position 6,874 of record DWFV01001071.1, read on the forward strand.
TATATAAATTTTTGTCATTGACATTAAAATAGGTCTTTGAAAAGTCGACTAAAAGCTGCTAATCGTTGCAAAGCTTACATATTGCATTCTTAAATTAAAAAAAAATAATCGCTTTTGTAACACACACGGACATACAATCTAGTATGTAATAATTAATATGAATTTTAACTGATTTACCAACATTAAAACATAGATCAGATATATACAAAAAAAAATACTTGCAATAAATACATTTTTTTGTTACGACTACATTATTCACCATCAAAGAATTACCAATATTACATTTTCTCTAACTAATTCTCACGTTACTCCGGCTTAAGTACCCAATTTAAATGACTAAGACGTACATTTTAAAAGTTAATTGAATGTAAACAGCCAGTCATCCATCAAGGTCAAAGTTAAACGCACTGAGCTAGCTTAAACCGAACAGTAAAAGTAACTAGCGTTCACTAATCGATAGTTCTACTTAATCACTTAACTGACAGCATGTTAAATAATGACGACGAGTGAGGGCTGTCACTTGGTATTAAACAAAAAAATTTTAGCACATTCCTATAAAAGAATTTTGTGCCGTCCATATTTAATTTAACGACATTTCAAGTGGCTAGTTAAAGTTAAATATAATAATAATTTTTCGTTTCAATATAATTATGTTCGTATACCTAGTTTACTTCGTATTTTATAAGATTTACACTAGTTTAATCAATGGACTAAATCTTAATGAAACAGAGAAAAATCTGACATTAAGTTCAACATCGCAAACGACAAAAACATTACTCCACAAAGAAAACTAAAAAGTAACAGGTCACTGACAAATGATAAATAATTCCTTCTTATTTTGAAAAATTCAGCTTTTCCAGATTACATTGATTTAATCATAAAACACGATATATATTATAAAAAGTGTAAACTGACAACCCTGGTTTCACAAGTTCTTGGCTAATATAGTTCAATCTGGGTACAAATCCGACTTAAGAACAATGTTCGGATAATGTTAGAGTTTATTACTTATAAGATCAGTGGGTTTCGTAAGTAGGACAGTAATTCTATACAGGTGATGTTCTTACAACACTACAATAGATTTTAAAGGCAAACTACTAGGTACTCTGAAAAAAAAATTACATTTGGTTCTAATCCTCAATAACACGTACTAGTGACCAGCCCTTTTCATGTTTTCTTTCTCACCCTAAACAAGTGTCCTCTTATTTCTTATCACATAAACGATAAATTCCGTTTGATTTGACCCTAATCTATAAATACATGTACATTTTACTGAATGTTATATAACTTTTTATAAATAACCAATGACTTATGCAACTGAGATAACCTTTAACCGTGATTCTTGAACAAATTCTTCTGCCACGGTCAAGGTTATCACTCGCACACCGCTACACCTTAGCGCTATTGTGTATTGAACGATTTATTGTCCAAAATTATCATGTGAAATTTAAATATGATATTAAAGGTGGAATAAAAAACGGCCCGGGGTCATATCGCCGTAACATGGTCATAGGGAAAATGCAATATTTTGTGATTTGGAACATGTTTACATCTATCTTTATTAAATCTATACAGAATTTGCTTTACTGTTACGTGTATTAGTGTACGTAAAGAACTTTCTAGAGCCCGACTGTCAATTATTTTAGTTTTATAATTATTAATTATAATAACAATTTATTGTATTAAAATTAAAGAGAATGACATACTAAACCTATACACAATAATAAAAACTAATACGCGAATGGTACTGGCTTATATACTGTTGCAATGAGAGTGTATTTGTCATATGTACGTATCCTTTTTTCTTTTAGTGTTTTAAAATTATACTTCACTTCTTTTTTATTGTCTTTGCGTTTTTCCATATCTTGAGGTCAATTGGTATTTGCCAATAGTTTTATTTATTTTATTTATCCTCTCCATTTTGTTTGTGTTATTTATTTTATTATATATGTTTACGAGTTTTATTTGCTCAATGAAGATTAAATGAGTCGACAAATTATAAGGTTAAGAAGCGATTGGACAATTGGCAAAAACATCTGCCCGGGTCGACAATCTACGAGTATCAAACAACCCACCCTGCTCAGTAGTTAAGATTAATAATCACAAAACGCCTTATATATTGTGTAGTTAATAATACTGAAAATCTATAAATAACGGTCTCACCGATAGTTGAGCAACAGATAATGGTAAGTGGTTCGGGAAATTACCGTATTAGCTCGCGACTGTTGCAACGCTATTGTTGGCAACACTGCGTTTCGCCATGCGCTTATCTGCCATCGTTTCACATCACTAGCAGCCCCACACTAGATTATCTGTGCTATGTTATGGTCTGTAGGCTTCTAAGCATTTCTAAATCCATGCCACCTACATAATGTCCTATAATTTCTATACTTTATTGTACTGACTAAATATGTATATATACCATAGTTTGTCATTATCATCATCAATCCGTCTAACGTTCCACTGTTGGGCATGGATCTCCATTCCAAATGTTGATGGTTGAGGCCGCAGTCTGACACGTTAGCCAACTGCGCGTTGGCAGTAATCGGCTATATTTATGTTAGGCGAACGCAACACACGTAAAAAGTGAATGTAATTGGAGGATTAACTCAAACTAAATATTGCATAACTTTAATCTCGTGTTTTGTTTAAACATTAAGTACAGTATTGAGTAACCGTCGGAGCGGAAATACGATTCGCCTGGAAGTGACCGGCTAATGGCTTGTGAAATTTAAATTTGAATATTGTATGTGAAATACAGGTTTTATTTATTCCAAGTTGATCTTGAGACCAATGTGTTTTCACTCGAATTCGCTATTACGACGAAATGCGTTAACGCAAACATCTTGTAAATTGTGTTTTTGTTACGACCATGCACAGTGTATGACGATCATATGTGACCATGTGTGGGGCCACTACCGGGGCCAGTTTTATGCGCAGTCATCTACAAGTTCATATACATATATTGGTATAAGTACGTGACAAGTAAACTAATTGTCGCTAATATGATTTACGGCCATGAAACCTTGGTGCCAAAATTCATGACAATTTAAAATCTATTGACATTGAATTATTTGTGTATAAATTCATGCCTAAACCAATTTACACTGGAAAGCTTCGTGAAGTACATAGTTTTTGTCCAGTGCTGTGGAGCAAACTTGGAATAGTCCAACTTTAGAATTATAATGTCAATGGAATAGAAGTTTCTAGAACTTCGCGTAGTCAAGAATTGTATTATACCGTAGTGAAAATAAAAGGATTCCATATTATAGTAAAAATACAAGACAAAATAATTCATATTGATTTTATTCGATTAAAGAGCTTTAACAATGAAGAACTTGAATACAGACTTCTTCATAACCTTATCCTTGTATGTACTAATCATAGTGTATGAAGTTTGCCATATTACATTGGTTACTATAACGCCGAGACCCGTGCGTCTAGTGCAATGATGAAATGATTCGATACACTGTACGTAATATGCTCAGAAAGATATTCAAGGCGCACACTGCCGTATCTATTTTATTTATTGCACGTTATTGTAAGCTGAGTACGCCACTGGTCAGTTCAACTGATGTATCTGCGAGGCGGGACGAAAGTTTTATTACGGTTACGTGAACAAACCGAGACCACCTTTTTACGTATTGTTGCAATGCGGTCGCTTGTAAAATTGTTGTATCAGTATGCCAGTAGTCATCACACTTTATTATGCCAGTTCTATATTTATAAACGTGAATTGCTTCATTTGATTTTATTATGTTTGTGACTGATGTCTCAATCTGTGTTGTCTCAGTAAGTGATATTGTATCATTGGATAAAACTGGCATATAAAGAATGTATTTTCTTTTTGCATGTTATTAAGCCATTGTTTCATAGGTACTCGGTGATTCTGTTAGATTTAGTTTCATATGACATTTGGGTAAAATACTTTTTTTCGAAGACTTATCATTGTTCTTTGATGAATCAATCAAAAGTGCAACGATAAATCGATTGGTGATAATAAAGAAAGAGACAGTTGATAATTCGAGATCAGACCGCGCAGATAACAGTATTTAGAGACCGTAAGTATAGTGAGAGATCTGGTAACATTCGTTCGGAAACGCTTCACATCCGTGAGAACTGATTGTTACATAAATACGTTTAGTCCACTGCCATTGGCCGGCGTCTTACGCTAATCAAATAATGACGTTATGCAACTCATTACACAAGTCCACGGATAGGCGACGTTGTGCCCACTTTTTTGTTCTATTTGTTCTAAATAAATTGTTCCTCTTAAGAACATCGAGTTGAGTAAGTCATTGCGCGTAACATTGTTCTCTTGTTATGTGGTGTGGTAATTACAGGTGATAGTAAGTTTAGATTCTTTTTGTGTGAAGATTTACATTAATTAATTAATTAAATTATGTGCAAGGAGATTATGATTTATTTTTTTTGGCTCCGTGGTTAGTCACTTTGCTGAACCGAAAGCCACTCAGACTCAGACTAGCCACTCAGATATTTGTATATAGTACTTGTTACATATTTGGATGTAGGTACATACTCGTATATGTATCTATGTAGTGATTTGTATGGGCAGATGACACTTTCGACGATGCAAATCTTGCGCGTGCATCTGGATTGAAGGCCCACTTTTTTTTTCTTGGCGTAGCGTATTGAAATTTATAGGGGATTTAGTTAAAATTAGCTAAAACTTAAAGCATGCACTCAAAAATGTCTTAAACGTGAATTAAAGAAGTGTTTTGGGCCCTCAGTTCAGATGCCTACAGAAAGTGGCATGGTATAAATTTCAGAAAGTACTACCTCTGTGTCAATAATTTTTATTTCAGAATTTAGTTAAGAATTTCTTAAAATGATTTGTGTCATTCTCAACTGGCTAGAGAATAACATTACAGATCTATCACAGTTTTACTTGGGCCCTCAATCCAGACGTTTATGAACTGGGGGCCCAGGTGAAACATAGGTTTAAAAGAAGAAATACATAAATGTGCCTTGAACACCCCCTAGATAATATCCCTATGAATTAGTTAAAAAAAAAAATTGTGAAAAAAAGTCATGGCTGAATGGTAAAAAGGGCTTCAAATTTTGGGAAAACGTCTAATCTGGGGCCCCATATTTTTGAACCGAAAGGCCGCCGGGAGGGGAAAGGGG
>DWFV01001072.1:0-12021 GCA_018246775.1 Parelbella machaon machaon
TACGTACACGATTTAGTTTTAGATACATAAATATAATACATATTTAGTCTTATTACATACTGTGACAGAGACAGCAATGATATTGAAGTCATACTTTGGAAAATACATTTCAAAGAAAAAGGATTGTATTGTATTGATAAATATCACTTGAACTCTTGTCCGGGGCAGGTGTCAAATCAATGTCACCCGGGTCAGTAATGACTTTTATCAGGCTTTATATTTATTATCGTAACATCAAGTCTGTAATCCCCGAAGGGGTAGACAGAGGAGAGTCACTATTAGAAATTCTAAATTAGCAGAATCCAATAGTAGCCGACCCGGGATTTGAAGCCAGGACCTCCCGATCGGCAGTCGCGCAACCACTCGACCAACGAGGCAGTCAAATTTCAAATTTCAATTTTTATGCCAGTATTTTTATTAAATTGTGTAATAATTTTCAACATCCATCAGCCGTCAGACTTTCAATGCTGGACATAGGCCTCTACTAATCGACGCTAATGTATCCGGTCCTGGGCTTCCATGTTCTTGATTCTTGGTTCAATATGCTCTAATTCAGTATCCTATTACGCTCTCCTCCCAAAGATTGTCAGAAAAAATCACTCAACAGATGTAGAGACCACTTTACTGTACTGTGCTATGACATTTGGCGAGTGAGTGTGCGTGTACACTTGTGTGTGTGTGTGCAAATATGTATAACAATAATAGCACTAATTATATTAATACATGTCATTAGCCGATCTACGCCACTATTTCAAATTAGAAATAGTTACGTCATGTCATTGTTTTAACTACAGCACAGATATTTATATGTAATATGTCCGGAAAACCTCGAATGGCTGACCATTACCGAACTAATCCATCCGTGTAATACTGAAAATTTGTGGAAATATCTGTGTATTCGTCCTATCTTATAGGAAATGAAAAGCGTTACATTTTTAAGATCTTTCCTGTTGCTATGGAAATATGCACATGATAAACAAAAAAATGTAGCGTAATATCCACTATTAAAGTGTAAACCTGCATACCTATCTCGTACCAGTACGATCTCCTGGTACGTAGCATAACATAAACCCTTAAAATTACAATATAATTAACATCTTATTTTGTATCAATTAACAGACGGTAACATTTCCCAGACGCGGCATGGCTGAGAGAAGCAACTGCGGCGAGCAGAGATCGAACTTGCTAATTGTACTTCTACTAAACTGTCACCAATGACAATAAAAAGAATCGTTAGTAGTGTCACAATAATATTCATTCTACGAATGATATCCTCGTATATTTAGAACTATGCATGTGTTACGGTAATTTAAAAATCTGAGTATATTATATGTTGAGTATATTGGTGCTTGTTGATCTCAGTCTTCACTTGTGTACTTTGGTCAGCGCTGGGCAAACGGCCGACACTCTTCCATATTGTTGCTAGACAACAAAGAAACAACAATCGAAATATTTAAAACAAAAAATCTACAATAACTTTGTTTACAGTTATTCAACATTTACAGATTATATTAATCCAATAATTAATCAAATACGTAAACACATACACATTTAAAAACAACGCCGAGTTGAGAGCACGACTCTTTATCAAGAAATTAATAACAATGTGAGTATTTTAACTAATCTGTGTACACGCTCTAAGGGCGATCGGATTCGTGTCAATTTTATGTATTATCGTTGGATATTAATCAGAAAAAACTAATTAACAATCAACACAAATAGTGTCAGATGTTGTCTTATCACGTGTTTATTATAATGACTGTAGAAGAAGCCAGCATATGACTGACATCTGTCAGCATATTATATAGCACTCATTGGACTCTGCATACCCCGTTAGGGACGAAGCGCGATGATATAATAATGGATGGTTGTACACAAGTTGATATAAAAGTAATGTATTGCGTCTTCAAACTATTTACCGATCTTCTATTGTATGTAACCCGCTTTTCAAATTAAGATGGGTTAACTCTACCAGCCGGATTAGTAGATTTCTCATCTTTTAGAGAACTTTGCGGAGGACTTCGAAGAGTACATGTTTATTCACGATATTTCTTTCTACCGTGATAGCGAGGAATATTTATTGAAAAACGCATCAAACTTAGTATGTGTCAGAATGTGAACTCCTGACCCGTGAAGTGGAAGGCTGAAATCTACGAGTAAGTCGCTGCGACTAGTAAATAATTACTTATATGAAATTGACGGTGAAATGTGCTTCTAGATCCACGTTCTTCAAGTGAAAATAACGTCGTCAATATGTAAAATATCATACGTTGAGATTTTATTTGCCATAATTTATGTTTTGAAGGGCCTGTTGGCATAGTGGCCCTAACTGATAAGTAGAGAGTTGTGGATTCAATTCCCATCTAAATACTTGTGTGATGTGCACGAGTGCAGTTCTATGTCACATACATCGAATCGACTGACCAATGTCCTCTGCGTGATGTATAAATGAAATGATAGAGAGATACCATTTCACAAACGGAACCATTCCTTCATTCCATTCCTGCGCAACACACATAAAACAATATAATAGCAGTTATTCAAAAACACTTTATTATTTACCATCATAGACTGAATATAATATTGAGATAAATAACAATCGTATTATTTCATTTAAAATATATGATGGAGAAAAAATTTAAAACTTCTTAATTTATATTTTAATATGACCTGGTGGGTAGAGTACAAGGATTTTAACGCAGTATTCACCTGACTGATAGGAGTTTGAACAAAATACTTTAATTCCTTTCAGGACTAAATAGGAATGTTCATGAATTTCAGAACTCTACCGCCAATTGAAATGGAAACCGGACTTGACCAGAATGACGTAAGTTTATAGAGTTGCAGCCAAATATAAGAGATATCGACAAGCAATTATCCAAGGCTGGATGTTTCCACGCTATAATTAACGTTACACCAATGCTATCGCCGCGACATTGATAAATAAACAATCAAAGAATACATTTATACAGAGATAGTGGTTTAATGAACCCGCCCGCGCTATGATTCGTATTCGGTCGCTACAAACAAAAAGTGTACGTATAAATATGTACGGGTATCTCGATAATGTAACCTTGAGGGTGGATGTGAAGTTTTGTCAACTTTCCATCATTATTTCTTTACTTATTATAAACAATATACAATTGCTAAGATATACTTAAGTATAAAATAATTATTAAATTTAGTCCTACCACGGTTACATAAGCAGGGTTCATTTGAAATACATATAATATGGTTTAATAAATGCCATAGTCCGCCATGCTGGCCAAGTGCGGGGTAACAGGCTTCACATGACTTACAATTAGAGAATCTTTTTGAATTCTAACTTTTTTAAACCACTCGTGCTAATCACAAAAAGATTTATCCCAAATGAGAGTTGAATCCACGCCCCACAGCCCAGCAGTCAAAATCACTGTTCATTGGACTAAAAGGCCAGTTAATTAGATTTGTTTCGATCATCCATTACATACCAGTTAAGTTAACTAAATACTAAATAAGTTAATATTTTCGTACAAGTACTAAGGATTCGTTCCTTTGCCAACTTAACTGTATTAACGATTACACATAAAAATTGACTAGCGCAAATCATTTTTTCTAATGTCAAATTTTTTCGAGATAGAATTTTCGAGGAATGACTGTATTGAGTTCTTAATTGCAAGTTTTTTGTGAAATAGGACCAATCCTTTTCCTATGATTTTATTTATTGAAACTGATTATTGACACTGTTTTAACATCATCCGCATCTTAAGCGGATATGCCTAATATAAAGGAGGTGTCCTTGTTTATATTAGACGCCTGTCGAGGCGCGCCACGAATCCCAGTTGTCAACCTTCCTTATCCAACTTCTTCAAATCCAGTTTGTTCTAACGTATAACTCGTATAAAATCATTCACACCTCGGTGGCCGTTCTGACAAGTGGTGTCAACAGCATTTAGATTCGATTAGTGGTGGAATAAGTATTAATTTATGGACACGTCATCTGATTATTGAGTCATAGGTCGGGCGAAAGAAAAGCTAGCAATCAATACCGATAGCGAAGCAAAGGTTGCGGGTTCGACGCCCGCGGCGTATCGGCGGCTGATACAGCGATCGCACGAAATGTTAATATTAAATATTTCTTTTTTTAAACATATTTCTTCATAACCTTGGGATATTGGTGAGGAATATTTTCTAAATATGGCTCAGTATGAGAATAAATGTAGGTTTGGAAAATTCAAACAGTAATTTAATTTTTATATTTTTTCTCAATCGTTACAATATATGTATACACACATAAAATGTAAATTAATATCATATGCCTACGTCAAAAAACTTTGCTATAACTAGATGTTCTCTGCCTGCCTCATAAGGGCTCTAGTATGACGATACAATGGTAAAATAATTTTAAAAATAAAATTGTACTATGACAACTTTGTATCGTGTTTTCGTTAAGTGCTGTTGATAAACGTAACGCTTGACACTCGAATAGATAGGCGACATATAAATAAAGGTTTAGGAAGAAACTTGCTCACGCAATACTCCAGGTTGGAGTCCCGGTCAGGCAGCTGCATAATGTCGCAACATAACAAATTGGTGCTGTGTCGCTACAACTGAATAGACATATATTAAAAATATTAGTCCAGAATCTCGCTGTCCGACTGGTTATAAAACCTACCTACAACTAAAACAGCATCATCATCATCATCAGCCCATCTCAGCCCACTGCTGGATATATGCCTCCCACAATGAGCGCCATCGCGCCCTAAAACAGCATGAACACCATATATATTTATAATATTACAGGTAATTAGTAGCGTTTCGTGTAAATAAACCTTTATAAGCTATTACCTCTTTTTTACGGAAGGAAAATATGCTAAGGAAATATTCCCAGCAAGTAGGACTTTAACACGTACATAGGTACAATTAGACTGCTTGGTTGCTGCAAATGTCCTTAAATGACGGGACACAACTTACATTCAGATGACGCATCTGCCTACTAAATATAATGTAAACTTGCATCACACAGCATCACAACCTTGAATATTCTCTAATTCCGTTCTCCTATCCAGTGTAACTCATACAGTCAGTAACCTATCCCAGTCCACTGCTGGACATAGGCCTCCCATAATGAACGCCAGAGCACCCTGTGCTCGGCTTAGCTTTATTTAACCTATATACCGTATTAAGACTACCTGTAGAAATACTAAATCACCCAACTATTCGTAGATATATAACAGACTCGATTTAAAATAATTCACCATCTGATAAAACGCTACATATAATAAATACTTCAAAAATACCCAATCTTTACTAGATAACATGTCAAGACTTGTTCAGCTAAACTTGTATTACGGTTTAAGTTATCAGGTCAATCCATTCGATTTCAAAGTTTTAAATGACTGCCAGCGCGAAATTGGCCAGTGTGGCGACCACTTGAGACTTCTCACTCTTTAAGAGAGCTGTGCTCAATAGTGTAAATATAGAGATATTTAGCATTCGGTATTCTTTGCCTACTGCGTAAAAAACCAAACCCGAAACTACAGTAATATATGTAAACGCAATCACAAAAATGTAATACAAGTCCATTTAAATGTTGTTAGGTGGTACCTGAAGATAAATAAAATAGACAATTGTCGGAACAAATCAATCGCTCTCGTTCGTAACAGTCGAGATATCGAAACTGGACACCTTTCAAATCAACTATCAAATTTATGCGCTAGTAAACTCTAGTGTAAATATCGGCTTAACGTTACATTTATTTATTCACCACCTTTCTTTCGCAAGTTCATTTGTATGTACTTGTGTGTGTGTGCAATTTGTACGTCGATCTAATATCGATATTACATATGCGCTTGACATAGTCGTATTTTGATTTGTTTCAATTTTCTAATCACCTAATTGAATAGTTCTCATTAATTAAGCACTCTATCTATACAATAGTAGAAAAATATGTTATATATGTTAACAAATTAATTTGAAAATATTCGGTATACAAAAGGCGGTAATAACCTTTATTTAATTATTTATACATTGATATATTTATTTATTTATTCACGATAACCAACAAAACATAAAACAAAACTAAATGTTTCTATTACATCTGGTTAGTACCTTGCATCTTGGTCGAGATTTGTGACAATATTATAATAACGAAGAAACCTTTACACCTTAGAGTTATGTCTAATGTTCTCTAGGTCGTGTACAGTCTGCCAAACCGCACTTGTACGGCGTGGTAGAGTATGGCCATGATCCATCTCATTCGCAGACGAAATCAATGCCCAACGGGGGGACTATTAAAGAGTTCATGGAGAGATGATAGCAGAGATAATACTCCTTAATTAGAACGAAAGAGAAACACTATTTTATAAATCCAATCATAAGTTTTTTCTAAATTATTATTATCATCATTTAACGGCTATCGTATGTATACCCATAAAATATGTACATACTGTTATATGAAACGCTTATAAATTGTCTATAAATTCAACTAATCAAATGGAAATTTCTACATTGTCATGAAATATAAATAATTTAATCGAAATAACTTCAAATATTTGGATAACAGTGATATTACAAAGCTCTTTTTGTGTCTATTATTGGGGAAATAATAAAACTAATATTAATAAGTTATTCCATTTTGAGTCTGTAGTTTCAGTAATCGAAACTTCAAATATGTATGTGGTCTTCAAAATGTTATATCAGTGCGCCGAAATAATAAATCCATAGATACAAAAACATTGTAAGTGCATATAAAGCGTCGTGTGAACAAATGATAATTAAGATAAAGTAAAGATGATACAATTTGTGGAATTTAGTCAATAAGCGTAGTAATTTTCAATATCAATTTGATTATCGCTTGGACGAAATAAATTAATAATAATTACTTAATAAATTTTATTTTTATATTTCATATTAATAATATTAAAAATATCTCTCTCCCTTCTCCATGAGGATCAGACGTGACCAGATACAGTTTATTTACATCACCTTATATTTGACAATGAACAGCGTTCATAGTAATAATTCAACATTATCAAGCTCAACACCTAATGCAGATGCTCATATGTTCATATAAGATTAACATTTGAGACAGTATTCGTATATGCAATTATTAGGTTTTGTTCCATTCAAATTGTTTAACTCGTTTCATCAATATTCACTCAGAAAGCAATCTACATGAAATTCTACATACATGACCTACTTAATAATAAAAATATATCCGGCTAAAAAATATATGATTGTACTAGCCATTATAAAGGTATATCAGCATACCATCAACATCATTATTAACAAATTTATCATCCCACTGCTGGGAATCTTAAAATGGAAAAACTAGAAGTCTCAGTCACAGTTAAGATTTATGAGTGTAACACATCATAGCACATATTATGAGGAACATTCGAGCGCACACGTTTCCTCAAGATATTTTCCTTCGTTGTTGAAGGGAATGACATTTAAATGTCAGTATTGCAATTATAAGTAAGTGTAAGAAACAAAATATGAATACAGAAAATGTGAGATAACGAATAAAATTAATTGTGTGCAGTTGTGAAAAGTGAAAATGTAAAATCAGTTGTGTAAAGTTGTGAAATTTTATAATGAAATAAAATGACCAGCAGCCGAAAATGCTCGAGAATGTTACTATCATTTAAAAAATATTATTGTAACTGAGTATCAAAGCAAATCATAATATAAACTTTTTAAAAGTAGGTCCCCTGTCCATACAGTTATTTGTGAATCCAACGATACGGTCAGAAGTGATCTGAGAACCTTACAGTAACATATCACAGAGACTATATTTCGTTGTAAACACTAAATTTAAATATTTCATATTATAATATGCTATATACATACGTTTATGTATACATTTTCTTTTCCATTATTCCTGTTAAATTCAGTTATAAGTTAGGTACTTAAAATTATAACTTAAAAAAGTGTAAGATCAATTTAAAAATATTTAGTTTGTGTACTTCGTATACATCGCCGGATTTATGCCTTAAATTAGGGTAGTTGTATATTTAGACATACTATGATCTTTAGTTTATTTTCTATGCAGTAAAACTCTATAATTTACGACGTAGTGGCTTTTTATGTATGCCTTCATTATACATTATAATTTAGCCGTCTCATCCAATAAAATATTAAAAAAGAGACTGAACTTTTCCCAATCTTATCCAGAACCAATACTAGACACTGATCCACCACGTCTATTTAGACTAGTATAATGTTCAGACCTGACCCGCCGGAACTCGCAGTCGGGACCCGCAGACTAGCTCGTAACAACAACCAACGTACGAACGAGACGCCATGAACAAGGGAGAAAATAAGTGAACCTGTATCTTTTAAAAGTAAAACAGTATAGCAACCCCGCTTCTATAACATATAGTTCTACACTGTACAGTTCCTATCTAAAAAAACTTCCGCGAAAACTTTGCTCAAATAAATATAAACACACTCAAAGTAAAATGTCGATTTGTACTTTATTACATTTCATAATTATAATTTAATTTACATTGTAATATTTACTATATTTACAATATACTTACTTTACTGGTGTTTTATATAAAGATATCATTTTGAAAATTGAATGTTTTCGTTTAAGCTATTGGTAGAATCACACCCCTAACTCAGATAATACTCTTGTTGACAGCCATACCACGTGCTTCTCGAATGCAGTGCAAATATTTGCCAATTGTAATTAAACTATCATTATTCATGGCATCTTGGAAAGGTAAATTACATACAAATTCTATTATTAACATAACTATTTTCAATCGAGAGGGGTTAGTATACATACATATATATTTGAAAATATCGAAATTGGTTTAGTTATTAAAAATAAAAGGAACATGACATTAGTTCTATGCAAGAATAACAACACGTGATGTTTATAAATAACTTCAGAACTCTACATCGTTTATACGGCAGACAACACTTAAGCGATTCTGATAAGACAAACTCTGTAATTAGTATAATAATATATTTGAAAGAAAAATAATAATACTAGTAGTAATAATATAAATGTAGTCATTAAACACATCTTAAAAAGAAGCAAAACTTTTGTAACGAAACGTTGGTAACGTTCAAACTTTTCACGTGGAACTTGTGCGAATTTGAAATTGCAAATACGGAACATCCGTTTGGGCTTCAACTATCAACTTACGTTTCAACGGCTTCGGGTTGCTCTGCTTCCTTCGTGACATGACCTAGCACGGTGCCCCCTTGCCTCCCAACATGACACACACAACACTGAAACCCTCGATACCGGGAAACTTGACTTGTCAACGACACACGTCCTACTCGGTCGGACGCCGGAACGGTACTGGAGGCGTGCTGTGCGGTACCAATTCGCGATGAGCGCGCGAGGGCTGGCTTTGGCGCCGCCCCCTTAGCTCCCCCCTACCGTAGCCCGTAGAGGCGTAGCGGCGTAGACGTCAACATTTCTGAAATTTTAAGTTTTTCTTCCCAAAATAGTAGATTTTTGTATAGATAAAGACTACGACATATGTAACACCATGACTACAAACAGTTTGTCGCTAAATTTTAAACGTTACAAAATATGCTAAAATGAATTATATCTTAAGTAAAGCATTGAAAAGGGAATATAAAAATCATTCAATATTGTGGTCATAATCCATTTAATTTCGAGTTATGTTATAAAGTAGAATAATATTCACATCCTTCGAAAAATATTATGTATATGTAGAGACAATCGCAATACTAAGGTAATAAGCGAACAAAACTAGAACGAAACCTGTGAGTTAATAACTTAGTGCAAAGTAGAGAACTTTTTCGCAAGACACCCTAGATACGTTGTCATCTCTCTTTAGTTAGGAGGAAAGAACTCTAAAATATACTCTACCCCTACTTTGAGAGAAGATAGAGTCCTTTTTTTACTTACTATTATTCATTCAGTCCATTTTTACCTACTACTACATATTGAATATCTCTAGGCGGCTACTCTATGCATATAGGAAGGTAAGACAAGACCTCTAAAGTTACCTCGCCACTGACAAACTCTACCAAAAGTTATCTAAAGGGTCATATGATGTCCAAAAAATCAGAAACATGTAGGCACAAAGAGTTGTATGACCAAGAGCTTTTAGTTCTGCCATTGCTTATTTTACAAAATGGAACTGATCTTCTGCAATATCCGGACTACAAGCGCTCCAGATTGTGTTAATTGAAACGGGCGACAGAAGTAACGTTTTTCAATTAACTGAATTACATCATGTCCAATAACATATAACCAATTTAGTAATATTTGAGTTCTTATGATTATATATTTAAATTACCATATTCAACAATTTACGTATAAGTTAACGTAACCTATGTTTCTAAGCGGTAGGCAGAGTAGCAGTTCTACGATTCATCATGAAATAAACATGTACTAAAAGTATTGAGCTTCCTAAATACATTAGAACAGGCACTTAAATCTGGACAAACGCTGCTTGGAGTTAGATGATTTGATGTACAGATAATTAACTAGGTTAGAATAACTACCTTAGAAAAACCAGCGAAGCTGGAAGGGCAACTAGAAACATCACAACCTTCAAATTGTCCGAATTTAGTTAACTATTTGAAATGAGAAATCTCAACAGTCAGAACTTAGACAATAATACTTTACTGTAGCATATTAGTGCGAGTGAGATAAAAATATCGTGTGCTTCTATCCCGCTCATACAAAGTCGCGCTTGTCGAAACGAAGAATTGTTTGGTCTCAAAATAATTTGAATCTCTTTAGTGTAATGATCAATATCATAGTCTATCTTTTATCATTCCATTGTTACACACGTCTCCCCTCAGAATAGAAAGGGGAAGACCTTAGTGCAGCACACTAACCAATTGTATATTAGCAGGCTTCAGAATCCTTACATAACATTACAGAACAATATTACATGTTTACGTGTTTCCCATTACGTGTTTCTTCACCGCTATAACGTAAGTAATATTGAATTTGAAAAAGTTGGATATTTTTTATAATCAAAGTTTTTATGTAATAATAAATGAAAAACGATTTCATTTGAGTTAGCTTCTTATTTTGTAATGATCTGTGAGCGGCCGAATAGAAAGGTGTGTTTATAAATGTAACCGATAATCAAATTTGCTGATAGAACTAAAACAGGACGGTGATTTTTAATCAATAAATTTATTTATGTATAATGTACTGCAAGAAGTTTATTAAGAAATGTAATTATAGATAAATTGCACCAGCGAAGTGAACATCTGCAGTGTATCTACACTACGCTTCGGTTAATCGCGTTCGCATTACATGTGTATATCTATTAAACATAACATATAAACGACAACGAACTGACTATGACGATCAAGGAGAACTAATTATTTGTGAATTAACTAGTTTAAAATAAAAACATTAGTCCAAACATAAAATTCATTTAAAACTTACAAATGGTTAAATATAAA
Organism: Parelbella machaon machaon; assembly: GCA_018246775.1. NCBI lineage: Eukaryota > Metazoa > Arthropoda > Insecta > Lepidoptera > Hesperiidae > Parelbella > Parelbella machaon. The sequence goes on from DWFV01001072.1 coordinate 11,404, forward strand.
TTATTAAAAAAGTTAAACAAGACAATCATATAAATTAAAAAAAAAAATTGAAATTATGTAGGTACGTAATGGTAAATTTACATCGACTAAGAGAAAACAATAATGATAGAAGTCCGAAGCCTATGTCCAGGAGTGGACTGAGATAGGCTGATGATGATGATGATGATGATGATGAAAAGTCCGAAATGATTTTATATTTCAGGAGAAGATAGGTAGCAGAAAATATGAGAAGAAATATCGTGTACTACAAAAGTGTTGTAAGTATCTATAAAGGGTGAGACCCTATGAAAGTAATTTGACAAAAAGTAAAGTGAAGTAATATGAAGTAGATCTTCAAGTGGAGACACAGAAAAATTTAACAGACAAAGATTTCACGCTAACCACAAATCAATCTTTCTAGAATTCCGTAGAATCTATTTCATTCAATTCAGTTCAATAGAATTCGTGAAAAATTTAACATATTACATCAATCATCAATTTGTAGATATCATTAGCAATCTTTCTACTGCTAGACACAGGTTTCATCTCAGAATGAGAAGGATTACGAACGACGCTGTCTCATCATTGTCATCAGCCTATCTCAGTCCACTGCAAGACATAGGCCTCCCCCAACGAGCG
>DWFV01001073.1:0-12016 GCA_018246775.1 Parelbella machaon machaon
AATACGTATACGTCATTTAGTAGTAAAAATAAAGGAATGAAAAATGAAAATATTCAGAAGCAAATTAAATATCAAGAGTTGAACTCAAACGATAAATTATGAAGAATACAATGTGATTGTGGAACGTTGTCAACACATACATACCTACAGACAGATGTTAATATAAGCATTCGATAATGTAAAATTTTAAAATTAGTAACTACTGATTCGACATAACCTACTACACTACCCAGTACGAGAGATCACTGCGAAGTCTAAACTAATATCGTTGCGTTCGCTGAAATTTCTTCAAATGACACTCATGTTATTAAAAATCATAAATTATTACATGTTTTTAAACCTGTGTCCGCTTCAATAACAAATCATAACGGTCAGAATCAAAAGAAGATCGCCTTAAAGTTTTCTTTAAACTGATTAATTTGATTTTAAATTGAAAAGCTGACGAGATGAGCGATACGCATTAACAGATTAAGATCCAACGAGGAAACTCGAGTAAGTTCCCAACTTTAAATTGCGAAACATTGTTGTATGTATACATACCTATATGTATAATGTAAATACATGCATACTTAGGATATGAAATTAGACCGAATCAGCGTATTAATTTGTCGCTATTTTGGTGTGCCATTTCGGTTCATAGGTATTAACCTAATTCTCCTTCCCTAATTCTTCCCATTTCAATTTTCTTAAATATAACACAAAAGTATAAGTCTAGTAATGAGTTTGGTCTGTGGGGTGAGATGAATAGAGTGGTTCTGGAGTTTGAAAAGAATTGAACCAGAAAACGGGAGTTCTGTAATTACTTCATCTTATACGTAAATGTATCTAACCGGAAAAAGGACTTGAAGTCAGCTGTGCTGTCAGAAACGTACATATAGTTACCCCTTAGAAACAAAGTTGAAATGTCTGATACCTCGAAATGATTTATCATATCATGGTATTTCCTTAACCTAAGAAAAAATATTTTGTACGCTTTCTATAATTTTTCACAATCTAAGATGATACCCTACTTCCGGAGTAAATATAAAATGTAATTAAACAGGAACCCATTAATAGGGGGAGGGGAGAGGGGGCACTAATGAGAAAAATTGCTTGAAAGGTTTTAGGGGCGCTTGTTTTAAAAGCATTTACGTTTCATCAACTATATTTAATATCAAAAGAAAGTTATTAAAAATTCTAAGTTTCCAATTAAGTCGTAACATAAATATTTATGTACTTATTATACAAAATAATTAAATATCCTACAGGCCTTACGGTATAATATCCCATAGATTAATTAATCAAAACCCGAATATTTAATTGATTACAGATTCCGATTGTTGCAAATCAGCATAGATATGTATTTCACTCGCAATACATAAAGATTTTAATGCAGAAATAATTAAAGTAACTTTAATACCTAACTTCTTTGACGCGGTTATCTGATTTTAAATTAGACAGAACATATGTTATAGTAGGGAAGCATCTAAAAATATACATAACTAAATTTATATATATGTACATTGTACATAAATACTTATATTCGTCGCATAAAGATTTGTTTCCGATGAAACCGAACCCACAACCCCTCCCTCTTCAGTCAAATTCACTAACCACTGGGCCAACGGATTGCACTCTAAATATTATCAGCTCATTACTAAATAATCTCGCCACCTATTACATTGTGGGACGTAAGCGTAGGTGTATACTATACTTCTGTACATAAAACTTCGAGGATTACAGGCGTGAAGTTACGTTCATTGTTAACTAAATTCCAAATGATAACGCATATTAAGTAATCTTTATAGGATTTCTGTAAAGGTATGCCTCTCACATCTACCATGTGTATATATTTTTATTCTTGGCTTCACACGTGTTTATTTAGATATTCCAGCCAGGTCCTGAGGTAACATAAGCCCCTCAAGGACCTAGATATGTTATTCTACTAAAGTATTCGAACAACGAATATATACACCCGAATACCTCTAACACGAGATTGACAAGTGACGTAACGAATAATGATATATTAAAAGTGACACAAGAAGGAGAATTATGACTGACTTCATTTTGATTTTTAAGTCGTCCTTCTTTCTAATATTTCTTCTTTAATCTATATTTTACTTCTGTAATATGAAAAAACGTGAAAATAATAAATTAGTTATATACACTTCACATTATAGGCTCAATTTTCTTCATAATGGTGAAACTCATTAGATGACGTCCATGTCCAGGGGTGGATTGAGACAGGTGATGATGATGCTGTCACATTTTCCATTGTACATATAACAGGTAAACCAGTTTTTGCTTATTTCTCATATTAAATCGTGTATAATTACGTCGTTAGTAGATTTAGTCCTCTGAAGCCTCATCAGTATTCGAGATCCACAATCCATCGATGGCGATGTATAGCATCTACATTTTACCGACTGCCATCAATCTGCGACACGGTAATCTCAGTCGCTTGTATCGGCTTGAACTTCTACGTTTTTTTGACTGAATTAAATTTGAACAGAAATGAAGTTTTAAGGTGCATATCAGGTCTGTTCCGGTAGAGGTGATTGGCCTTGGTGCTTTAATATTTCTGCCCGTATCGGACCCGGCGTGAACTGAATATGGTAATAATAATAATAATTAAATCTCAATAAAATAGATGTTGCCTTTTTCTTCTGCTTAGTGTTCTCTTACTTTTTTTATAGCAATTCCTAATTTTGTTATCACTTTAGTGTGACTAAATTTGAACATTAGTTAGTTATATATATACATACATAGGTATATACAATGAGTATGATGTCTATCCAGAACTAATCTACAGGTTATTCATTCTTACACACATGTCTCCCACGGGAATAGTAAATTCGCTATCGATTTGCTTCCATAATTAACAGGAAAAAGCGAAATATATAATTCAGAAATAACACTTGATATGGATAATAGAGCATAATAAGGCGAAAAATCCTGAATAGGAATTTGGCCTCGAAAACAAATAGAGAAAAAAAAACATTCTTGAATGATATAACAAAATTAATGTTAATTCTAGTTTCACTTGCATTGAAATTCAAAATGCCTCGGCTACAGAACTTGGCAACTATCTGTGAAAACAACTGCAAGTTAAAATTATGGGTTAACAATAAAAGCGGGATGATCTAGATAAAAATGAGAGTTGGTTTAATTCTGAAAAGTTCTCCCGAGGGGCAAGAAACAATACCTAAGTTATTGTGTACAAGAGGTTTTCAGGCAAGAATCCAATCGTGTCAATTTTTCTTACTTAAAGGCTGGAAATAAAACGCAAAACCGTTACACTTATTAATTGGAAGTAGCAAAGAATGTTCCACTCAATGTTACAATAGCCAGAGTCTACATCACTTTATAATCCATATATTTGTTTGAAAAAATTTGTCTGATCTGAATAAATTGGATCTGATCTGAGATCTGATCAGAAAATAGATAAAATAATATATAATTAGTTTAAATACAACAATTTCTGAAAGCAATGTTTAGATGAAACTCAAAGATTTCTAGCCAAGAATCCAATCGTTTCAATCCAATCCAAGTAAAATACGTACTCCAGCGGCCTTCTTTTATTGGAACCCCGTAGCGACCCCGCTGTTCCCAGCGTGAGTCCACCCTTGACCTCATATATTTTATTTAGGCTGAAGGGCACTTACATTTTGGTCAGAGACTGTGATTGGCCATGAGTATACCCCTACTCTTAAGTTAATAAGCACCTAAATATCTTAGAGATTCTCCTTATTAAACGTTAAAGGTTTTTATAACTCATTGTCTTTACGTCATCCCTGAATCTTTATAAGCAATTTATGAAAGTGATTCTTGGTTAGAAAACTGTACAGCAAACCCTACACAAAAATATCTGGAACGCCACATACACTGTTTGATGCGGCCAACAAAATTGAGCATTCGTCAAAAATTAACGTAAGTAAAACACTTTTAAGCTAATACACCGCCATGTTTCTCTTTGAGGCGAATAAAGAATTTAAATTAGAATTTGAACGTCGCAATTCCAAAGCTGAACGCGGCAAGAAAACGCGAGCCCCACGCGGCTCTTTTCTCGAAATCCCGGCAACGAAAATGCACCCGTTAATTACTTGAGCAAGCGCTCCTTTGAGGAGAGGCTTTAATTACAGGTATCGCATCTCATTCAAATTTAACTCCCGCTTTATCCGCGACTGACCCTCGCCCGCGGCTCCATCTGTTTTGTGTTTCGCTTCTTTCAACTTTATAACGAATCTGACGACGGGGGTACCTACTTCGACGCAAGTTCGGCCACACTAAGGCATACAGTAGAAAGAACCGTGAGGAAAAATTAATTTTCACCGTCCTACAGAGCTTTATTTAACTCCTTTATAAGCTATACGGTTTTTTCGCTGTTACCTAAGATAGTTGGAAGTTATAAAAATAAACCCTATCAGTATCATTAATACTGTAATCGTAGAAGCATTTCATTTTATCAGCTCCTGTCTAGAGCAACTGTTTTGTTCAGTGTCTAGTTTAAAACTCTGATCTCTTTCTTGCTATTTATTTTAAAATTTCTTAAAGCTAAAAGTTTATATAGGAAAAATATTTGAAATAAGTTATTGTAGAGCCAAAAGTGATCAAATGTCACTGGTACGTACATTCTCTACCAAACTCCGTAGTTCTGGTAACTTTCTTAACGCCTCACTATTGTTATTCACATAGAGCTTCAAGCTTATGTTTAAACTCTATATACATACCGAAAAACAAACGACAGAGGTATAATATATTATACGTACCAATGTATGTAAAGCAAGCACTGAAACAGGAAACTCAGTGTTCAGCCCGCGGCGCGAAGGGACGGCGGTAGTCGGAGAAAACGTGCAGATTTCCTTAAAGAAACATTTTTCCACGAAACCTCTTTGTTTGTGTGGTTCTTTTGAATGTGTTTACAAGAAAACTGGATTAGAGAAATGAGGGTTAAGACGGTTTTTTTTTGTATTCACGTAAATTCGCTATAACGTTCTCGGTATAATTTGAACGTTAATTTATGCTTAAGCGGTATTAAATTATCCTAAATAATTATACGTGGGTTTCAAGGTCACAACCTTATATGCCTAACCTCTTGAACTAGTGGTTGGTATTTAGTGTAGAACCGGAAGTAGTGGATTCGATTCCCAACCAAAACAAATATTTAGTGACGACTCAAGCATTTGCTTCATATATTTGCTGGATATAATTATGTTTCAATCTTTACAGAAATGACGGCATTCGTTTACGTGTCGGTTTTACAGCCTTTTGACTTTCCAATGAATTACGAGGTACCTAGTATAATACGATATACACAATGAAACGCGAAACTAACGGTTTTTAATACGTAAAAAACTCGTTGTAGGAACAAAATCAACGACGTAAGAAGCCTGCGGAAACTAGTACAGTAGCCAAGCGATAAAAAGTTATTGTAACTACAAATGAATGTACATAATTGTACCATGTGGCTTTCATGTTACGTTCATGGTACCTTCTGAATACAATTTTCTTTATAAAACACACGTTAAAACTATCACTTTAATTAGTAATAGACGCCTTATACGTTTTTAACTACTCACTCTCAATTAAATACAAATTACTGGTTCAATATAAATACCCAAATTCCAACCGAAAACTTTAATTTAATTATAGCGTATACAATCAATGAACCCCTATTATTTCAACCCTATTGGTGGGCTAAAAATATCCGCAAATAGCCGTCGTCTTAATATTACCGAGTCTCTACGTCACAGCGGTTCAACATTAATTTCAGAGGCACTTCCCAAAATAAACAAGTACGGTGATCGAAGGAAATGTTCGAATCGATAGGTCATTTCGACTGGTTCCTGAATAATTCATTGCTGGCAACATTAGGGGTGACACTTATGGCCACGCGACAATAAATAAAAAATCTTTCCCGGGGTTGCCTTAACTCTAATGGATATTTTGTATTTAGATTTGTGTGATAGGGGACTTGATTCCCATGTTTGTGCTTAATTTTTAACTTACACTATTTACAAAGATGTTTTTTCTATGACTTAAAAATTGATTCACAGAAGTGCATAAACAATATAATAGCCAAGGATAATAAACTTAGCTTTTATAAAATTGCCGTACATATTGATGAATAATTGTGTAATGATTTAAAATATTTATATAAAAATCACATGCGTACAGAAAAACGGAAAAAGTCTGAAATAGATATATCCTACAAGATTCTTATCTCCATTAAATTCCGTTATTTACCCTTTACATCTCCAGCCAGCATTCAAAAAGCCGTACACAATGTATCCCCATCTAGACCTTGGCTAAAACGTTAGGCTTTATTTTTTGCTATCTTCACAGAAATTCACTATCAATCTCTTTTCAGGATGGAGCGCTCTTTGAGAAGCAAATTTCCATGAATATAAAGAACCCTTACAAGTCGCGCAAACAGTGTGCCCGGGACGCGCCGGGATCCGGAGGTGCCGGACCCTGATTTAGTTTGTTCAGGACACACTATCGATCTTGCAGACTTTTTGTGAAAATGATATAGGGATTTAGGACAGATTTAGGATGAGGATTTCGAAATCTACTCCGTCTCAGAAATAAATCTTACAAAACATGTCTTTCAGCAATATCTTCAGTATTGGAATTACAACATATCTCATATTTCCTATCACGCTTTCATATCTTTTTGAATCTCACTTTAATAAAAGAATTATCAAGCGATCTACAGGTGACACCAAAGTTTATTCAATGTAAATTTTTAGAAGCTGTTTAGTCATATACCTATTCCCAAAAATAAGCTTCTTATTTTGGTACGAAGCTGTACCTTCTACAGTATTGCTATGTACGGGAAATTTTTCCCATTCACGGAGTCAAGCGTGCTATACAAGAGTACATATAGCTGATCGTCAAACCAATTGCTAATATTACAATTGAAACCGCCCCGCATTCTTCTAAGAATGTTAGTGGACAACTGATTAATGACTTATTGTTCGACTTCGAAGTATGGAAATCAGTTGATTATCATTCTGTAAAAGAAACACCATGCCTTATAAGCGAACGGATTAAAATCAAAAGATATTTTGAAAAAAATTGATAGTCACGCCATCTAACCAGAGGTCCACCGAAACAAAACAAAATCAAGTAACATCGAGCAAAGGGTCCAGGGTCGCCAACCGGAAGTACAAAAACAAGCATTGAAAAAAACGAATACAAAATCACATTGAGTCATCGCGTGGTATAAAAAAGAGTCTGTGGGCGGTCCAGCAATTGCATCCTGCTTTTACCAATTGATTAATTGCGACCGCCTTTGTGATGGGCCGTTGGCCTACTTCATAACACGCGCTCGGGCAGACGTGGAACCAGTAATGTGGTGGAATTGGCTGCTGCATGTGGGCTGAGTTCATAGTTATTCAAGTTATTATGAGCAACATTATATTAATATACACGAATAAAGGCGGATAGTTGCCATAGCAACACTATTGCTCCATTATTCGCGATACTTGTACTTGGAATATCACTAAGTGTGGATCAGATATACTGACCCAAATGCCACGAAGGAAGACGTGAACATATTCTTTATAAGCGATTTCTGTGCTGACTTTAATAACTAAGTATGGGCTTGTACTTTAGGATGAAATAGAAGGTTCGTATTCCAATACTCAAAATCAACACTATAACCCTATTTAAAACATTCACAGCAGATGTTCTGAAACTTAATTCGTCTACTGCCCACCTTAAGAATCTATTTTTAGCGCCTCCCCAAAATTACTTTCTTTTAAACAAAACTAAGTATATCATAAAAATTTTATAATTTTGAGAGCTAAAATGTATATGCTCAATAATATGATGACCCTTAATTCCCCTCCATCCACTTCCCCAAAGCCTCCAGCACCTACAAGTTAACGTAATCACCCACTTTGGGAAATACTGACCCAAAACAATAGTATCGTATAGATACTCACAATTTATAATGTTAATTGACTACCTGTTTCGAGAACGTTCCCAGCCGAATCTCATTTGCACATTGAATCTTCCGATACCTAGCCTATTACTTAGCGGCTCCATTACGAAAATCCGCTCTGGGAATAACCCTCGGACGATCACCACTAATGGACTCTTCCACGTTCATTGGCCGCATATGTCGATAATTCGCTCAATGGAATACTAGGAAAGAAAAACATCAACACAAATGAACGAGATGGAAGAATCCCGATTAAAAAAAGGTTTCATTTTATCTATTTGTTTCGATCCTAACCGAAGTACTATTAGTAATTTTAAATCATTTGAAGACACAGTCCCAATTATATTAAGATTTTATTTATTCTGTTGTTATCGGTCTTAATCGAAGTCCTGCAGTATTTTTAAACAATTTCACATACTCGTAATTATATTACACTTCTTAAACAAACCAATAACTATTTCAAGGACTGGCCAATAATGCTTGTATAGTTTTGACCATTACTAGTTTAGATTTTAGCCTGGTGTGATTAATTTGGTGTGGCTGGCAGCCGTTGGAGACAAAAAGCTGAAGATGAAGTTTAGTGGTGTGCTATTGGAGAGGCCTACGTATAGCAGTGGACGGGAGTACGAAGATGATGATTATTATGTGATAATTTACAAATAACCATACATTGCAGTACCATGGCATAAATCATTTTATCATCATCATCATCAGTCTACTCCCATCCACTTCTGGACATAGGCCTCTCCAATAGCACGCCACTGAGCTCGATCTTCAGCTCTTTGAAACCAACCGCTGCCAGCCACTTTGCGTATATCGTCACTCCAGCTAGCAGGAACGCGTTCTACGTCACGTTTACCAAGACGCGGTCTTCAATCCAGAACACGTCTACTCCAATCATATTATACTTGGTAGAAATTGTTATGGAAACAGATTTAAAAGATTACAACAGTCGATGATCCAATGATCTGCTAAGACCTTCTACGAGTAACTGAAAAACTATTAAAATTAGAATCATTTCTTAATGACCAACTAAACAACACTGTAACACGATGACAAACAATACACGTCATTAAAAGAACGTGAACTCATTAAATTAACTAGAACTTTCCATATTGGTCGTCCGTCCAACGTCTAAGAAATAAAAAAACAGTGGACGATCTGTATTGAACCTTAACATTATGACGATACATCCTAAACTCCAATGGTGAGACGTTCCAATCAGTGCGTTAATTTACTAATACCCCCAACAGGCGTAGTACTGTCGCTTCATTGTGGACACATCGCATGAGGGAAGTGAGTAGTGCTGTGCTAACGAACAAAGTATTTTATAAGAAGGACAAATAAACTAAACCTCGTTTATCAGAGTTCTTAGTTAATTGACTCAGCTAAGTATATACGTGCAATATATATACTTTCTATCATCATCATCAGCCTACTCCCGTCCACTGCTGGACATAGGCCTCTCCAATGGCACGCCACTGAGCTTGATGCTTTCTATACTATATTATTATTATATCATCACGCCAGATAACCTACGAGTTAGACAGAGACTATTGATTGGCAAATATACCTCTCCATACAGATCTCACGTGTTTCTGCTACATTTTTCTATGTATTATGTTCCGATCAAATTTCCCTGCAGCATATCAACAATGTATACCGCATTACTCAATATATTCTTAATGATAAATGTTGTCTGTGTATATATCCTTTTACGTGTGCCGAATAAAGATTGTTACGTTATTACATTATTATTACGACTAACTAACAACAAACTAACGAACTAGAAGTCCAAACTAGTTTATCGCGGGCCGGCGAACTATTGCGGCTCATCACTAGAAGTGTGCTCTCTTAATCAGATTAAATGATACGGGCATATGTGGTCACGACCTTATAGAAATACAGTAGGCCGAGCTGTAGGGGATATTCTGTTTGTATAGATCGGCGCTAGCTAATTACTGAGCTATAGGATCCGTTTGTATTGAATCATCGTGAGTCAACGTCATACGTATACATTAAATACAAAATAGATATATTTGGAGAGTTTTGTATTACCAAATCAAGTATCATTGATGACGTCGATATCATCTTTTATCGTTATATCGTAATGAGAAGGGTGTGTAGTAATGAGTTGATCAAATACGAGTCCGTCTTAAAGAATATTTTGGATATTATTTTACGAGGATATCATTCTACGGTGTTTAGAATTGCTCACGATGTTTTCCTTCCTTGTTATGGGAAATGATACTTAATATTAGAAATGCGCATATGAGTTAATATTAATTGTCTTTTTATCTGCTTCATAATTGAGACGGATCATCATCATCATCATCATTATCAGCCTTCTCCCGTCCACTGCTGGACATAGACCTCACCAATGGCACGCCACTGAACTCGATCTTCAGCTCTTCGCATCAAACCACTGCCAGCCACTTTGCGTATATCGTAACTCCACCTAGCTGGAGGGCGACCTACGCCACGTTTGCCAAGTCGTGGATTGAGATGGATATGAAGAAATATTTTGAAATCCATACAAACTGCACCTTGCCCCAGAGAGAAACACACTACGATTATAACCCCTTCATTCTAAGATCTGCGTCCAACAATGGAATGACAAAAGAGTCGATAATTCTAATGACATATAATATCTCATGGCATCTCGAACAATGCGAATGTAATAAGCAAAATAATACAGAAAAGTCAAAGACAAGTACGCGTATAGTAACATTCCCAAATGCTATTCAATGCATATTAACCTAAAGTTAACGAAGTCGTAGTGTGAAATAAAAGTATTTTTCGTGACACACGACAATAAAGTAGAGATAGCAGATACTTTTAGCAATATTTTATTAGGAGAGAATAGCCAAACATTTTTTGAAAATCTATATACTTGATAACTATTACCACGCAGACAATTTTGAAACGGTAGCTATTTTTCATATCAGACAAAACTAAAACGTATTTTATTCTTATCCACTAATATAATAATATCTATGTCAGATATAATACAGTTCCCTTCAAATACTGTAATGCAAGTTAACCCACATCTGATTTTCACACCAGCATCGGTTTCCAGCAGAAATAACAAATTTCAAAAAGTATTCATGTTCTTACAGATTTCATATTACTATAAGTACCATTTTAATATTACTGTAAGTTAGGTAACTAACAGGTAAGGTCTATAACGTATGAAGCAATATACAAAGATATTTTAAAATTTACAACCCGGTATAAAATCCTTTTAAATTCAAAAGATCTTTCTCTCTCTCCTCCGACCCCAAGTCGCACATCATCTCCAATGCAATATCCGACACACTGCAACTCTAAAAGCACTAAAGTCTCATTCTTTCGACGTCCAAAATGAAATATAACGATGAAATAATACCAACGGCATATCCACTACACGTGAGAATGTTATTCGGTGACATGTCATATCGCAAGCGGTGAACGATGAACTAAGTGAACGATAAGTGAACGGTGAACGAAAAAAGTGTACATGTAATACTGTAAAACCTATACGTGTAAAAGATCAAATCCTTTTATATTTTATAAAGGCGGGGCAACTTCCAAAAGCATATCTCAACTTTCTCAATTGTCTGAAAACTGATCGGGCAAGAAACACTTGAAGGCTTGTTTTTTGTACACTTTGTCTTTATGTTTTTACTACAAAATAGGAACAAATATAAAAGAAGAGTTATACTGTGAAAATCTTTACTCTCTGCCTACATATGTATATGACAAATAGACAACATAAGGGTACATTCAGTGTAAGCTATATTTAGTCTTTTTTGCGTGTCGACTCTGGCAAATTATATTGTTGAGGACCAAAACTCAGCCAACAATACATATATTCAGTGATTATTTAATATGAAATAATAAAAATATTTATTTATTTCTAAGCTTCGAATTAAACGGACCACGTATTAACTCCATCTGACAATACATGATCTGGATACAAGTATAACAAAACATTTTTACACATAGAAATAATTTAAAATAAGTAAAAAATCGTTCAAGTTTAACATCTTTCTATTTCACTTCTTGCCCATCGCTGGGGCTGCAACAATACCTCAGTCGCCACAA
>DWFV01001074.1:0-12013 GCA_018246775.1 Parelbella machaon machaon
TTTTGTTTATTGCATCGTCTACAAATAATTTCTCGGATTACTATTGTTAGAGATGTATCAACAATTATGGCTTCTGAAATTGAATGTAAAATGAAAGTGTGGAGGTGTCGAGTTTATGGCAATAATATGTTTATTAATAATATTTAAAAACCTTTATCGTATACATATTGTTTGCTTTCGTTGCTATGTTGACAAGAATCGTGTTTGTTTAATTTTCTCAACCTTTTCATCAAATATTAGCAGAACTACAATATGCAACCCGCTTAAAGAAATTACGAATTAACGCAATGATATCAAAGCAGGGAATTTATTACTGGATTAATGAGGTGCATATATACATACGCCTCTCAAAACGGTCGTATCTTAACCCTGTTATATTACAGATGGTTCTTTAAGTCGAGCAATACTGCATGGGTAACCTTTAGGTTCTCAGTGAAACATATTCACGAGTATTACAGTTGCGCATTATGCGTTCTGTCCGGGAATCAAAGTCAGGGACGGTCGTTAAGACCTGGTTGAGAGTTTTAGTGTCTCCAACTTCATTAATCGGTTCTGGGAGTGGGTTATAAATAAAACTTTTAAGAATCAAAGGGTATGGTAACATATGAATAAATGTATAAACTTCATACGAAACACGAATCTTTTTGGAAAGTGTTATAAGATAAGAATTGGGAATATTAGATACTATCGATGAAGGTAATGACATTAGATTTAATCGCCTAAGCACATTTTGTATTTCATACGTTTTTGTTACAGGGATTTTATTGGCAGCGCAATAAATAATTACATTTTCTTCTAATAATCGTTTCAAATTTGCGAAAGGCTATTCTCATTCTCAGCCTTGTGGTCACTGAAAAACTGAATTACACCCAGACGTCTTACGAGCGTTCGTCCATAGTTATTTTTTGGACGGAAAACCAGATCACGTACTTAAGTTCGCACGCAGAAACACTCTTTTATTACTGAGGGGCTGCTTCTATTTTTAACACGTCTATATTACGTAAAGGGATGTTTGCCCATAAAAAGTTGTTGTGGACTAACATGAGGTTCATTTTCTCCAACCATAATAGTCTTTGAAGGGATAGTAGAATCTTAGAGGGCGAAACTAATTAACATCCACTTCGACCGGACATCCAGCGTATTCTCGTTCAGTCTGATAGTTGAAGGCTGATAAGGTAGCCCGAGGTGGCCTTATAAAAGATGGCCAAAAATACCGTTAAGTTGTTATAAGGAACTGATGCTCAAATTTTTTAAACGGTGACAACTAATTATGTTAACATATGTTTTAAAGATTAGCGAATGATCTTAACAAAACAGGTGATGAAATCGGGAACACCATAAGGCATTAGGCAGTTGAAAATTTTTATAACGTAATAATGAAATTCCTACAATTATGACAAATTAACCTTGAGTATTTTTTAGCCAATTTTTAAAACAGCGAAGCTGAGCGGACCATAACTTATCAAACAGTTGCATAATCAAAGTATGTTTCCTTTAAAAAAAAATCTAAATTATGAAAAACAAAAGCGAGTTAGAATATAACACGGGAAGAGCGCAAATTTCCTTCTAACAATTATTATTGTCACTGTGGCACATTTTGCACCTTTGAAGAGTAGAAGATAAACTCGCAATAAAAATACCATATGTCAAGTGACGCGGCCAATATGAAACGAATATAGCTGTATATAACAGACATAATAGTTTATAACGGATATAACAGTTTATCGTTCAGATTTATACCGCCATTAAAAACGTATAAAAATCATAGGCTTCACTTTATGTTTTTTTATGAAAATCGGAAGTTTTATTGCGAAAGGCCTGTATGCGTAAAGGTTTTTATATAACTGGATTGATGCTTTCATTATTGGGAATTCATTTCAGGCCAGGAATAAATCGCAGTAATAATCAAATGGGATTTTATATCTTTCTACGGTGACAGGTTTTTATGTGTTAATTAAATATTTTGTATCCAACAATTATTTCATGTATTTTGATCATTTATTGTTTATTATCAGATTGTGGTCTGAGTTAATGTTATATCGTCAACTTATTGCAGATCGACAAAACGATTGATGGTGATGATCATAACGTTTATTGGGGTATTTTATAGAAGGGGTTGCTGTTAAGAATTATAATATCATATAATTCTACATGTGATATAAAAGAGAAAAAGAAAATGATGAGTAAATCGACAGCACAATAATATTTAAATCGTCTGTTAAAAGTAATGACAAAATATTCGAAAATTTCAGAGCTATTGTTTTCGATTAACATTAAACTCGTAAATGATTCGTGACAAATAAAACTTGATGTTATAACATTAACACAAAGAGGCAATGCGACGCTGCGAAAAGGGTGATTTCCATAAAGAAAAAACAAAAAGAGGAAAACGTGATTTTTAAACAATTTTAATGTCGTCATAAATCAGACGGATAAAACCGATATCTGCTATGAACTGTTATATCTGATCCATATTCTGTGTACCGTTGTGATGCATGGAGGCTAGCGATTTTATCCTCGGCTCGTGAAAGAGCTAAATAGTCCGATCCATTGGATACTTACACTGCTCTTTTCGTAGATGTTGTAACATATGTATATGGTTATTATCGGACAACTGTAAATCATAACTGTTTTTTTATCAAAATATTTTATAGATTCCACTGTTGATCAATTTAGAATGATTTATGTTTCAGCAAGTTCTACTATTTTTAAAGATGAATACAATAAAGCAAACAGTGCTAACCATTCCGCTCTTTTCTACTGATGTAGTGTATTTCAGCTCTTCCATTCATGTGACCTTCGGATAATTTGAGATAGATGGGAGACTAAGTCTCACCTACCTTGACGAAATAAGTCAAATACTGGCAGAAGACAGAATCAGAAATCTCCAAAATCGGCGTGTGTGTCTTTTGTTTAATTATATGATAGGCTAGCGTTTGGCCGCAATCCCGCCTAATGGATAACTCGGATACCTGAAGAGCAATGTAGAAGAAATACGTTAGGTCTCTAAGGATAGAGATGTATCGTTTTCAGTAGTCTGTGCGTATCCCGTAAGGGAATCAGTCTTACCACATAATAATAATAATAGATAATATAGTTTAAGCCAGTAGCTCAAAGCTTGTACGTACATATAACAATGATTGCACAAAGTAAAGTGTGGTTCTCCATTTGGAGTGCTTCGGTCTGGTAACGATGTTTGCCGACCGCGGGAGCAAACCATACGTATTATATAATGCTTCTTAAGTTTACTTTCAAAATAAGTTTTAGTTCGGATATACGAGTAGGTATATGTATACCCATGTACATTGATGTTGCTGTGGATTAACTATTAAAAATATATTACATTGAAATAATTATATTTTTAACAGTAATATAAGACAAAAAAATTAATAATAATAAAAAAAATTGACATGGTGAGTCATGAAATACTTTTAATGAAGTTGAACTCATATCAGTTGACATATCGGGTTTAGTACCTATATGAAATATTCGAATCATACTTAACTAACGGATGCCAAATTATAAAAACTGATAATCTTGGAAGTGAATCTCAATTGATATTGTAATCTGCGGTGTCCCGCAAGGTTCCATACTAGGTCCGTTATTATTCTTAATGTAACATAATACATAATATGTGAAATTAGACTGAAAGGAGAAATAACTTTATACGTTGACGATACAAATTTACGAATATTGCAAATATTACTGAATAAACTTATTAAAATCTTATTTCATAAATTTTTTTTGTCATACCTACATGATCAAAATTTTACCCAGAAACAAAAAGTGATGAATTTTACCCAAGCTTACAATGATTACTCCTGCATCTTTATAATGCAAATATTAACCAAAGATGTATAATTGCATTTACAAAAAAAAAAAAACGATAACCATAAACGAATTGCTAAAAAAACGAACACTATTAACCTTATTATTCCTCGAACGAAACAATATGGGAAAAATAATATTCAGTTAAAATTTTATGATCTGTCAACAATAATTACCAACTACAACCTTACACTTTTTATACAAACACACATTTATAAATATTATTCTCTAAAATTTATCATTCACTGTGGTATTAACTAAGGTAAAAATTTTCTGGCTCGCAGAATTTGGTATATACCCACATTTAAAACACTCTCTACAATTAGCCTCCATTGGTGACTAAACACTAATTGGCTTACATTTCTGTCGTATTTACAATTGATATTTTCTCTATAAGTTGTTTTATATTATCTTTTCAGAAATTAAATGTTTTAAGCCGTATTTAATAAAAAAATTAAAATTCGTATAAACCTAATGTTCACCTTAGTTGAATACGAATTTTATAAATATTTCACGTTAATACTTCTATCGGAAATATTCATTGCAAATAAATTATTATTATTACAATGTACGCCAATGTGACAGTGGCACTGTGTCCTCTAAACGTGTGAAGTGGGGTTCAATTTGGAGCAATCCGACGGTCGATAGTGTTGGCCGTCACAGGAGGAAACTATCCATACTGTGTAATGTTTCCTGGCTGCCACCTCGTATACCGTGTCTTACTAATACTCGATAATTTCTTATATTTATTATGTAATATACATTTATCTATCTTAGATTCACTGTATTATTTTTATTGTCATTATCATTCTTTCCATGTTTGTATCTTTGGAAAACAGTCAAGATCGTATACGGATTGAATGTTTATAGTAAGATGTAAAAGTAACACACGCTTGTAATCTTCGAAGGGGTAGGCAGAAAATTCTAACGATAAAAGTGTTGATGATGACTGTCGTGTTGCGGCTTCTCTGCTCTCACTTCATGTGGTTGCTTTCTCTTATTTATCGCAGTGAATCATATGAAGGTAAGAAGAAGAAGTTATAAATGAATACATACATATGTACATATGTAGATACTCATTGTTCTATTTATTACGCATGGGGAACGCAGAGGCTAAGGATTTTAAACTGATACAGGCATAACAAACTTCAATAGTATTGTAGTCATAAAATAATAGTAAAAGTAACATCACGCCTGTAATCCCCGAAGAGGTAGGCAGAGGAATGTAGTACCTACACTCCCACGTTTCATCAGTTACGTTTACGTCCCATGGAATTGGTGGTGAGCCTATTGCCATACAACGGGCACAGATCCAGACTCCGAGTCACTACTAGAAATTTTAAATTACAAAAATCCGATAGTATCCGATCCGGGATTAGATCCTCCCGATCGATAGTCGCGCTTGCAAACAATCGACAACGTGGCAGTCTATATATGTAAAAGAATAGTAATAAATGCTTACGTTCAATACGAACATAAACCATAATTATTGTAAGAAGTAAATACCGATAGAGTATCCGCTCTACATATAAAGTGGGGTTCTCAATTTTGAGCGCTTAAGATAGTCGCTAGTGTTGGCGGCCGCTCGAGGAAACCATCCATATTGAGTAATGTTTCCTCGCTGCCACTTTATTGCATACCAAAGTCTACACCGACACGTTCGCTTCTAAAGTGCTGATATTTTGTTGATGGAGTGTTTTTATTTTAATGATATTGAGTTCTTATTACACTTTGTGAATAACCTACCGACATTTTAATGATGAAATAATGATATAACGAAATGTAGCGAATTTTTATTGTAATGATACATACATACATACATACACATAATTATATACGACAGCTCCCTTACGGGGTAGGCAGAGATAATACATTAGCATTTAGGCATTATTGTAAATATTCGAGGGTCTTGCTATAGTCACCACGCTTGGCGTTGCGGGTGGGCGACAGAGGTGTTCGGATTACATAAGAAGACGCTACTGCCCATCTCCTGGTACGATCCCTGTATATACATATGTATCTATATCAGAGAAGGGCTTTGTCCAGCAGTGCACGTCAAGAAGCTGACGATGATGACGATGATGATGATGTAATAATATCGAATTTTTATTACTTTCTGTACTTTACCCTTAAAGGAATACATATATCTGAACTATGTGTCTGCATTGAAAATATAAAACGCCTTCAGCTACTATAATATGGATCTTTTATGTCTAAATAGAGATACAGACTCTTATATCCCAAATTTATTGTAAAACGACTTTAGTTTTACATTTTGTTTAGAAATGCTTCTGAATCCGTCTATTAGATTATAGGAACGAACTCAGTCGATGTTTTGAAAAAATATTTAAAGTCTCCTTATTCCTATGGAAATAAGGTTGTAATTCGATGTAAGAAACTGACAAGAAACGATGAGTTTCAATCCCGTACTATCTCAGAATAAAATGTTGAGAGCATTCTAATTCCTTAAAATCCTATAATTCATACAATACAGGTTTGCAAACAATCTTTATTGGGTAGGAAGGGAACTAACACCCGCCCACATAAATCGTACCTTGACCGTGTACTAATCACAACGGTGCGGTCCCACTGTTTCACAATAAGCCAGGCATTGGTCTAATGGGATAAACGACTGCTTAGAGCAAGGTTGTGTCGCTCCCGTCCACGCAGTCCCGCGGGTTCAGTCGTTCTGAGCCGACACTACGTTCTGCCAATTGGTAAATAACACCACTCGAACGCGTATCCGCTCAATCAACATAAGACAACCAGATCCTGCAGTCTCCTTTGCAATTCGCTATACACTGGTAGCCCTTAAACACTCTTGAGAATTGAGTGCAAGTGTCCGTGCCAGGAACCCGTCGCTCTGATGTTTAATAGAATAGAGATGGGACCGGGATAGGAAGTGTTTATAGACAAAATGGCATTAGATAAACGCGCCTACAACGAACAATATGAGAAAGAGAAATCCGTTGCTGCACCATAGGTCGAGTCCTTTATAGGATTAAAAGTGGAAGAAAATATAAATTCGGACACCATGAATGGTATAAGCATATCAGCGGATAAGGCGGCCGCTGGAGTGGAGTCACCGACGAAGGAGCGGCCAAAACCGAAAAAATCAAGCGTACGAGAGAAATTGATGCAAATACGGTCGAACATTACTGTAGAACCGATCATAGCTTGTTACATTATGTCCAATGTTTTCTCAGGGTTGGCAGTTCAGAATCTCAACTTGGAGAAAGCGTGTCGAGTGAATTTGGGATACAGTGACGAGGTGTGCTCAGCATTGAATAAACGGCAGACAGAAAATTATACAATGGAAGAAGCCGAAGTACAGAAATTGACTGCATCTGTCCAAGCATGGAAGAATATAGCCCAGACGGCGTTTCCCTGTATATTGGTGTTATTTGTCGGTTCGTGGAGTGATAAAACGGGAAAAAGGAAGGCGTGCATCCTTCTGCCTATCGTTGGCGAAGTGCTGTGTTGCACGAGTTTTATTTTGAACACGTATTTCTTCTACGAATTGCCGTTGGAGGTTACGGCCCTCTCTGACTTGTTCCCGTCGCTAACCGGAGGTTGGATTACAGTTTGCGTTGGTGTATTCAGCTATATTGGTGATGTAACAACAAAAGAAATGAGAACATTCCGAGTAGGAGTGGCTAATTTGTGCATGTCTCTTGGGATACCGTTAGGGATGTCGCTTAGTGGAATCCTTTTGCAGCAGATCGGCTACTACGGCATTTTTTTCATATCGAATTGTCTGTATTTCACCAGCTTGATTTATGGCTACATTCGGCTAAAAGATCCAGCCATATCTGAAGATAGACAAAGGGTAAGTGAAGTTTTTCTTCCTATATGATACGAATTACACTTCCTCGTTTTGAAAAACATGTTAATATTTACCAGTTTATTCGAAGAGATAGGAAATATCATATCACATGTTCCTCCTTCATTTTCAATGTTCCTTGTAAGGTACTAATAGCACATGACAACAAATTATTTCTCTTGGCAGTAGACAAATGGTCCGCGTTTATCGTAAAATACTTATTTGCTGATATCCGAAGTTAGATTTGGTGGGCATCATGTGATAAAACTTTTAATAACAAGGTGTCTATAGCAACTAGTACGCATTGGCAAGGAACGATTGCTTTCGGCGCTCCTCTACGGACAAAAACGCTGATGATTTGCCACTAATGTTCAGACCTTTCAGATCTTTGTGCCTGGTGCTTAACTTTGCAAAAATATCGCTTGCGATTTCCACCGGTTTATGGGATGAGAATTACATCGTGTATACCCCTTGTATATTAGAAGTATAATGGTAATCAAATTTGTTTATGTGTAATACTGATATAATAATACAAAAATCATCAACATTTTCGAAATTCCAAGGTAAAGATTTTATTCTACAAATTTATTTTGACAATATGAGCATATACGTTCTTTTCCGGTAAGGAAGGTGAGACTAATTTTGTAAGAAATGTCAATATGGTTTCAATATGACAAGGTAAATTTTCCTCTTCCTTGTTCTATATGTCAAATCGAGACAATGTGCTAAAGGTTTTCACTTCTATTTTTACACAATATTTCATCATTCACAGTGCCATTTCCTGGGAATTGTTTCCTGAAGCGGTTATCAATGAAAACGATTTTATATAAGAGTTTGTACGATTGAATCATTATAGTCATATTTCATGTTAGGAACTACAATATGGTTTTCAGTATTAATTTTAATAATTTGTCTATTTAATAATACATTTTTGTTTCATAAGACTGATATTGCATGCAAACTTCTGCTCTGTTTAGAAATGTAACTATTTTAGGCATTTACTACACTACCGGAGATTTGAGCCAATCCTCGAATTGGCAATATATGTAATGATGGACGAGCATTCATAGCCCTTGTTCAGTAAATTTTCATCATATTTACATAAAGTAAATATATACGAGTAAGCGATCGGAATTTTAAAGATATTTCATCGCAGGCCTTAGGATCGCGAAATATCCGTGTAAGCACGACTTTGTTATCAAATAAATTGCTATCGTATTCACCAAATGCAATTTGTCACAAAAAATCATTTATTCTCGCGAAAAATAGATGATGATACGAATCGCGAGGAAACGTAGCCCGGAGGCAATTTATCAGCCCTGCAAAGCGATTTGTCTACTAGAAGACATTGTCCTACGAACATAACGAATGCAGACACCTATCTGAGCCTCGCGTAAAACTGATTGCGTTACGATTCTCCCCTCGAATTTGCGTACAGCGGAGAGCAATTTATCACTTACATAGCATTGGGTGTCGGGACATTGGTTGACGCCTTATCTCCCGTTTCGAACCTTAGACTTCCGATCGGCAATGCTATGCTGCAACTACTTGTTCATTCAGCTTTTTCTTTCCTTTTTAGATATTGCAATTAAAATATATTAATACTCTTTTGTGAGAAAAAGTTATGAACGATTAAAGTTAGTGCTGATAACTCTTTATGCAAATTCTGATTTCACCAACAAGCGAAGTGAGCTATTTTATAAGCTTCTGCTCTTTTAACCAGAAATAAGGCATCTTGTTTGAAATTAATTTGCGATTTTAAAAGCTGTGATGATGATATAACAGATATTATGGCATCATCACATACGAGTATACCTTACTACGTTCGAGTGAGTTTGGATCTGCAAGTGGATTTATAATCATTGTTTATTTAAATGTAAAAAACAAACTCGGCGGTATCAGCAATTATATCCAACATTGACATCGAAATTCGCTAATATTGTTTTCTATAGAGAGCAGTGATAACCTAGTGGTCTTAAATTCCGCCTCACACTTCGGGAAGTCGGATTCAAATTCTGGCGCGTCTCTTTACATAATGTGCGTTGTAAGCTGAATATCACTCGCTATTATGGTGAAGGAAAACATCGTGAGGAGCACACTTTAGTGTTTATAAAAAAGGTTTTCTGGGGCGTTTGAAATTAGCCCATCTGCATTTGGCCTGCGAGGCAGACTACGGCCTTAACCCTCTCATTCTGAAAGGAGACCCTCGTCCAACAGTGGGACGAAAAAAATAAAGAATTGGTACAGAACTAGTAACTTTTAAAAACGATATTGTCCTAAAAATAAAGTATCAATACCTATGATATTTATGTCGTTTCAAAATGTGTTCAATACTTGTTTAATGATTTAATGTAACGACAAAATTCATGAACGGAACTTATTTAGGACTTTATGTACATATTTCAAAAATAGATAATAGAAAATTTATGTTTTTCTATATGATTTATATCACATTCGCAAACAATTTGGCTGAGAACCAAAAACAAGCAAGCAGTCCCAAGACCATTTACTATTTTAATATAAGCTAGTAAATAAAGCTTCATGTTTATTATTCACACCGAACCATATCTATTTTTGAAATTGAGGTCTCCGGGAGACACTACCACGTTCCTCCACTGTGAATGTGAATTGTCGAACTTGATCTGCACCTTGTATTTTTGTCTCGACCTGTATTTAAATCGTGTCAGTTGTAAGAGTTACAAAGAAAAGCCTTATGAAAAATTATGAACAACCATCTTTTCTTTATTCACTTTATAAATTTATCTTTTTTGCCTTCAATATTTAAAAGAAAACTGTTTCAGTTATCCCTAAAATACGAGGAATGTTCGGTGTAGATATACTTTTTAACATTACATTTATAAAGACCTTAGCCGTGCCCTACCTTTCGCCCACACAGTATTAGTTTATTTTGTATTTGCTAGTCCCGCGGGAATTCTCCGAGTTCTTTTTTTGCGAATTTCAATTTTATCCGAGGTATCTATGTCTTAAATTTATATCACCTCTGTCTTTTGTTATTCAGTAATTCTTATACTGTTCTAATCAGATTGTCTGAAGGGTATTCTCCCTAACATGTTCATAAAACAAAACTCTATGAATTTTGAAAAACACATAAGATTAGACCGTTACATTTTAAATGCCATAACCCATATTCCAATGACACACACGATCACAGTACTCCAGAAATGACCACTTAATTCCAAAACCGTAATGCTCCATGCAAATCAATAATATTAATACCCAAATATTAATGTACAAAGAACTTGAATTACAATGAATATACAATGTACTAGATAGTAAATTCAGTATCAATACGCATAAGTACGAGTATATCATTGTCAATGTAACTAGCATACGAGCACGTCACGAGCCGCTAAACCAACAGCAAAACTGAATTTGGAATTGAGTGGTTTAATGCAAATGAGTAAGTAGACATTGGATATCTGTGGCGTGACTGTGTCAGCGTGCTCTAACTGGAGCACTCCACTTATATTAGTGTTAACTTATTAACTTTGGCTTCACTAGTTAGACTACCAATCTATGCCACGTTTCATAATGTTGGTTTTGTTTTGGGTATATTTGTAATAAGTGTTCGTAGGTTGGATTTGATGGTCTGTCAATCTGAGACACATGTTTCTATGTTTCTGAGACGCGTAAGGCAATCGCCTTATCGCCACTGTCTTGCTCTCGTAGCAATTGATGGATTTAAGTATAGTAGTCGTGGGCCAGAATGTTTAATACGAAGGCACGTGTGGGCACAAAGTTTACCTATTATTTTTCTAATACCAACTGGTGTTAACTGATAAATGGACTTACTGAAGTACGGCCGGCAAATGAAATTTTACTAGAATTGTGTTGATATAACGCATAATTGTGTTGATATAACGGATAAGTACTTCAGTGACTTTATCACAAAGTGCTAAGACTTATACCTACTGTTGTGTCTCGGTTTAAGGCGTGTTGTAGGTAGATAAAATAAAATAGAGAAATATTAACCTAATTCTTAGTAATGACAATGGATTTATAAACCATTTTATGGTAGACAGAAACCTAAGAGAAATTTTTATTTTATAGAATACATATAAATATCACATGTCTATGTGTTTTAGCGCTTATTCGTTGTCTGTTGTTATACATATATTAACTTGTTGTTTTCTGGTATTAACTATTTATATAAATATCATTGGCTCATTGTCATCATATGAAATGCAAATGAACGATTTAGAATACTTGTTATTAATTATCAACTGTTATTCTTGTGTAGTTATTTCTATATGCTAATTTATTTGAATCTTTCAGGAGCAACCAGTTGGCTGCCGAGGGTGGGTTTGTTCGTTCTTCGACGCGCGTCATGTTCGGGAAACC
>DWFV01001075.1:0-12013 GCA_018246775.1 Parelbella machaon machaon
TGTTTGATTACAGAGTTACAGCATTAGCAGAAATTTAAGAAACATAAATTCGATGTATCTTTACTTAAGCGGCTTAATATAAGTAACCCACATAATTCTGATGAGGCAATGTTACGATTTCCTGTTTTGTTACCATTAACAAGGACCTAAGCAAACAACCTACTCGTTCCGGAACACGATTCCTATTAAAGAATATACATAAATCTTTACTGTTATGTTTGGACGTCCCAAATAATACGAAATCTCGCTAATTACTTAATTAAAAGTTAAATAACTGCCAAATTGTTTGCCTGGAATATTATCTTTCAGTGATTTAATCGTTACTATTATCATGTTTGTGGATTCGTGTGTCTATGCATATTATACATAATATATGTATGTATGTACTTGGAAACGCTTTTTCTCTTGTGCGTGAGTATGTGCGTGGGAATGCGCGTGCGTGCATACGTGAGTGTCTTTTCTTACATAACCGTTTTAGTATAAACATATGTTTATGCTTATAAAAAATGGTGTTCTAGCGACTTTGTACATATTATACATTACTTTGTTAAGACATTTACGCGTCTGAGACACTGTGAATTTCTAAAAACCGGTTACTTCAAAACATCAATCTCCCGTAAACGTTTGCATGTGCCTTCAATCCCACTTGATTATACAAAACAATCGATCTAATGCATCCGCCGGCGAAACCGCACCGCTCGGCCCCGTTCGCTGAGACGGGAGCCTCGCGCCGCGCCGCAGAATGTTTGAACTGTTGTTGAGAACTTTTAGTCGAACGCTACTTGGAACCTTTCTTCTATTGTTGCAAGTTGTTCTAAAATTCCGAACGATTCACTAAACGACGTATTCAATATGTCGCACTGTTTCGTGGTCTGAGCTATCGCTGTCGTTGTACTTTGGTATTTACATCGAAATGCTATGCACAAAATATTTATGACTTTCTTTTATTTATTAAACAAAATTCAATTATTTCTGGTTACCATAATACAGGCTTTCTTCGAACCTTCTTTAGGATGAGATGGACGTGTGTGCAAATGTACCATAATATGTAATATTATTATAATTATTTAAAATACGATCACAACATACTGATTTATTATCAACATTTAGGCGCCACAAATATAAATTTTCCAGGTGATTGTAACCAACAGATTGAAAAACATCGGTAAATAAATATTGCATAAGCTTCAGGATTGTCTGTTTTGTATTATATCATCATTACATCAGCGTTTACCTTTCCACTGCTGGACATAGGCCTGTCCCAAGGTGTGCCACAAGACCCGATCCTCCGCAGATCTCATCCAGCCGCTATCACCTGCCTTTTTAAGGTCGTCGGTCCAACGGGTCGGAGGACGTCCCACAGTACGTTTGCCAATTCGCGATTTGTGTTATATACGAGTAAGTAATGCACATGGTTCTGTTCTAAACAAGATTAAACTATTATTTATAAGTAATACGCTATCAGAAATTAAGTTTTTATATTAGCCATATTATCACATTTATAATATTATAAATTACTCTTAGTTTCGGATAGAGATATGTGTCACTCGATGCTCTCTGCCTGAGCCGTAAAGAACTTGGAGTGAATAGATAATAATGAAAAAATAGCCTAACAAGTGAAAATCTTATTTAGCCAGCAATCATGACATTCCACCTATATGAAGATTCCTTTTTACGACAAAATAATACCACTCCATTTTGTCTCGGAACGCTTTGACGACATCGTAACATCGGAAAGAAATAGACTGTATAATTATAGTTATAGTTCTGTTAAGAGAACACAAAACACGGTGTGCACGAGGAAAAAAACGGGGAAGCGTCGACACAGTATTTGTAGTAATGAAGCACGATTGTTCCTCTCACACACCTGATGTCGCTGTGAATATTTCTTATCGCTTGCGTTCACCGACAAAAGAAGGCTCCGAACAACGCCCGAGAGACGTGGAATCTGTTTTTGTCGATAAATCCTCGAACGTAGATTTCGAATCGCGAAACAATGGTCGCGATTACGCAAAGTTGTTTTCCGAATGTTTTAAAATGATTAATGTCTGTGCATGTTCGGTGTGGTTGTTTAGCTGGAGTGATTCCTTTTAGATCTTTCGAGACAACTTGAACACGACTTTTACTATTGTACAGATTTTTTTTTTTAATTTATCATGAATTCAATTTGACATACCAGTGCGTTGTTATCTGCTTGTACATTTCGCCTCTTATTTCTGCTTTATAACCATAGCATAAATATACATATAAGTAAGTACAATCCTATTAATACTTTTGTTTATTAAACAATTATATGGACATATGACTTCCTCGGTGGTCGAGCGATTGCAAGCGCGACTGCCGATCGGGAGATCCTGGGTGCAAATCCCGGGTCAGGTACTATTGGATTTTTGGAATTTAGAATCTCTAGTAGTGATATACTAGTCTGGAACTGAGCCCGGTGTTTGGCAATAGACTCACCACCTATTCCATGTGACGTAAACGTAACGGGTGAAATGTGGGAGTGTACTTACTACACTCCTCTGCCTACCCCTTCGGGGATTACAGGCGTGCTGTTACTTATATGACATAAATAAGTAATAATACATATAACTAGTAATTATTAATATGCTAAGTTAAATACCGAAAGCTTATAAATAATATAATCTAATTATTTTGGGAATTATTCCATTTATTTTTCAGTTTACTTAATTTTTCTTTATATTCAGTATCTTCGCTAGCGTTTATCGGTGTTCAAGTCGCAATTACTTAAACAGGCGGTCCATTAGCGTGGACTCAAATCAAGATGGTATCGGATGTTGCTAGAAGCGATACAATATTCAGCCGTATTGCTAGCAATATATTACTGGTAATATCAGCTCAATTTAATGGAAGAGCAGTTTAATAGGAATAATTTATTAGCACAAGTGTCTATATTTTTAGGACTTGTTGTTCTTTGCTTACAAATTTTATTTTTATATTATCACGCCAGGTCCCTTACTGTGTAGGCAGGAAGGACCGAGAGCTAATATGTATTTTGTCCTTACAAATTTGAATAGAAATTTAATTATTTAAAGTTAGACAAATACAACTACAAGTTAGAAAAAACCGAAAATATCTGAACCCGGGATCGAACCTAGGACCACTCGATCAACAGTCGGGAATGCAATCACTCGACCAAGGAGGACTCGAACAGCGAGACAGTCATACATATGATATTGTTGAGATTATACTAGAATATTTTCATTATCATTATTATTATTATTATATGCTCATGCCACGTCACTTACGAGGTACGCAGAGAGCAAACAATAAGGATATGCGATAAAAAAGACGAGAAAATTCCATTATATTCTGTAATAATTCTAGCAACACCTGTATGGTTATAAATGGAATCTAGGAATCTATTTTCACGTTCTTCGGGAGTAAGTCGATTTCTATAGTCAATTCTATTTCACACGTGTTTGGACATAAGTGCTAAATAGAAGTTCAGGAGCTGATGCTGCGTCTGAAAGATGTGATCGATTTTAGATAACGTGTTATCCCGAGTACATTATGTATACGATGTTATAGGAAAATAAAAATATTCCCGGTCGTAGTTAAGGTGAATATGATGTGTATAATGTAAAATATGTTAGAGAAGGATAAATGTAACCGTACTTCATTGCTTCTCGTCGTTTTACTTTTAACTATATGGTAAATATTTCGCGAGTACCCATGTACGTATATACTACCGAAAAA
The DNA here is from genome assembly GCA_018246775.1 of Parelbella machaon machaon. Classification (NCBI taxonomy): domain Eukaryota; kingdom Metazoa; phylum Arthropoda; class Insecta; order Lepidoptera; family Hesperiidae; genus Parelbella; species Parelbella machaon. Next base: position 3,721 of record DWFV01001075.1, read on the forward strand.
ATTAGGGGATCAAAACAAGATCCAAATTTCTTGCGATTTTTTGAAAAACTCTACCATCATTAAAATTGTCATATCGGACCCGTAAAAACAACCATCAAACACGAAGTGTCTAGTTTGGAGATCTAGAGATGAAAAAATATCAAAGCTACGGGTATCACTCAATCCTAATTAGTGCCGTGAATAAAAAAATTTAGGTAACTTTTTCGACTTTTTTGGCCCACAGATTTCAAAGAATTTTTTCTGGCTACCTTATGAAGTGGATAACTTCGAAAAGAGATCGCGCGGATAGCTAACCCACATAAAAGAGGAATGATGAAGAATAAGAAGGAAAAAAATATGAGTTAATATCCTTAAATATCGATTTATATTATATTTAAAAAAAATTTAACTCCATATTTAAAAAAAAAACTCGGAATATATAATCTCGGAATATAAAACCATTTGGTATTACGAGTGTTTCATCTATAACATTTTTAAATTATTTTAAATCCCACTGTTCTTTTGAAAGCTTCTCAGAAACAGAATACATAAGAAATGAAATCTAAGCAAAGAAGGAGGTCCGCTGAACAATTTTAATTAGGTGAATTTTATATTCATTCCGTTGTTAATATCTTTTGTGCTAAACCAAAATTTTGTGTACCGTCTGTAATATTGGCTTGTTGCTTATTGTCTTTAGCCACCGCGAGCGATTGTTTCTCCACAGCTACTCCAGCATGTACAAGTAATACTGATTTGATATTAATATAACCGAGGGATACTAAGTCTTGACTGTCTTGACCAAATAGGCCAGTTCTGGCTAATAGGAGTGTCACAAATCTACGAAACCAGCGTACGTGTTTGCAAGAACTGATAAATGTAAAAGATACACTTCAGGTCTGTAAGGATAGAGTTTGGCTCTCTATTTAAGCCGTTAGGGACCTGGCATGGCGATATCATAACAACAATACTATTGGCGTATTTTACACATTTTTATTAAAATAACATTGAGCAAATTGTAAAAAAAAACATAAACTAAGAAAAGTATAATGAGTTACAAATGTATTATTTCATACTAGCGTAATTTATAGTGCTGGAAAATAACAAAACACATTAATTAATAAAAGTGTAATTAATTACAACTGTATTATAATTGCATACTAGCGTAATTAACTGTGCTGCTACATATTTTTTGTTTTCTTACGTATCGCACTCCAGAAGTTAGCATCGCTGGTGTCCACCGCTGAAGCCGGTACCTAATTATTCTCTTGGACGTTTCTCACGAGCGTAAGAAACGAATAAGCGGTTTTCATAATCTACGGAAATAAAGTTCTGAATAATTACACTGGAGTTTCGTCGGTGCTTCGAGATGGGGTTGTTTAAGGGGTTTTATCTTTAAATGAACACGGTTTTGGGTTTTTGACTGTAGAAACACGGGTTTGAATATTATTTGTGCTTTATTTGTGTGTAATGATAGATCGTCAAAAGACTACATTAGGTTAATTATAATTCCATATATTGGATATTGTCGATTAAGTGCTGTAAAGAAAAAACTTAATTACTATGATAGGTATGTATCTCATATTAATATACAATAGTGTAAGCATAACATTATTTGCCTCTTACGCTACACGGCATTTTTAAAAAACAATAAATAAAGAAGTGACATGAAAGGGAAAACATACTTCATGAATTACTTTTGATTTATTTCGAACAGAACAGCCGATAACTATTCTATAAATTCGACTGAGTAACATATTCAATTATGTAGTTTTTTATCATTAAAATCACAACCCTAAGAGAAAAAAGTAATTATAATACCATATAAATACCTACTAATAAAAAATAGTTTGGTGAACTTACGGCAACAAAATTCTCAAGATTAAGAACGAACAGGTTCATGCCAGACATAACTATGGGCGTGTTGGCGCGCTCCATAAAAAGAATAATACTACTTTTGAACCGCTTGTTCCTGGGTCCCCACTCGCTGCTGTACGCTGCGAACACTAGTTTTTGGCTCTGGAAAAGTATGGTTATAACATCAGGCCACGACCCCTACGGGGTAGAAAATGAACAGCAAATGACAAATATCTCTATCCTCGCAGACATCATGTGCCTCTTTATTTATCACTCTTATACGTGCTGGTTATAGAAAATTTTGACTCCCCCATTAGTCAATATCTAATCTATTTGGACAAGATGGGAGTCTCGATCGCCCAGGGCTGCTATGACAGTCAATATTTGCGTCTTATGCCTGTTTTATCATTTATTCAATCTCTCTGTCATGAAATCTTTTGGGCATCTAACGGTAACAATTATGTCTAAAAACGTTCATTTTCACAACTGAATGCGTTTTCGATGTTGGTCGATTATACGAATAACAGTTAGTAAGTTAATTATACCTTCAAAAGCGATTCTGTAAACATCCTATGTAATAAGGTCCCAGTAACAAACGCACGTAGGTAAGTCTTTTTAAATATTTCACCACTTATATTCGTTGCACCGTAGTATTGCACACTCCGCAGTCCGGATCCAAAGCCCAGTTATGGAACTACAAATGATGACGATAGTGCTGAAGAAAATAATAATAAATATGACATTATGATAACTGACCTCATAAGTAAGCTGGGTGCCAAGCCATGCTGGAACAAATATCTCCACCGTCATGCACATCAAGTAAGTTACAACGGAAAAAACTTCGGTATCTGGCTGGAAAAGCAATCGAAAACGTAAAATGTATTGCATGAATGAGGATACAGAATAATTACCGACGTAAGTATCTATATGACAAACATTTGTAGTTATAGACTTGATCAGAGACTTGACAATCTATACAGATAAATAAAATTGGAGTGTCTGTTTGTAATATTAAAATAACCGCTTTTTACTAAATGCATATGTATGTATACACGTTAAATGTACGAAAATAACATTTTTTTAAATTTATGTTTGTCTGTCTGTCTACCTGTTTGTTTCGGCTAAATTCTCTGGAACGGCTGGACCGATTTTGACGGGGCTTTCACTGGCAGGTAGCTAATGTAATAAGGCTAATAAACTTAGGATACTTTTATTTTAGAATGTTACAATTATAAAATAAAGTAATGTTGCAATGTCCAAGTACTGTCCATTACCGCGCGCAGCCCACGCGCATTCCACCACTGCGCAATAACTGAACAATAACTTTTTTTATTAAATTTCATGCGAACGAAATCGCGGGCACAGCTAGTTATACATAAAAATCTTAAAAACTCTACTAAAGCTTCAAACCTTTATAATTCAATAATTTATTAACATTAATACGACAATTTGTCAAAGGAACAACTTTTAAAATTTCCCAATGCTGTACTTTAGAGTAAATATAATTTAAAGTTTCACTTCAACTTTAAAAGCATATTCCAGTTATATGGACGTTACTTACGCCCCAATATTTTTCAATCGCGCTATTTAAAAGTATGTGATACCTTTTCAGAAACATGAATCGGGGTCTACGTATATTACTTTTAAATATTACCTGTATTTCATTTTATAACGTTCTGCATTAATGTCTGAAAGTAAGTATGGAGTTTTTTACTTATATGTATTTTTTACCAATATATACATGTATACATATATTAAAATAAATGTACTTAGTAAAAAAATACATTTCCGTTTAGATATGAAACCAAAATTTTAGTAACGTATTGACAATATTTAATAATAGCTCTTTGTAAATTTTGTTTAAATACAAAAAAAAATCGACCTTGTCACAATGAAATATTCGAATTCATTTTCAATCGTTCGGAAAAATTAGAGTTTACAGTATTATTATTTCCTTCCTTACGCTGCTTTCAACAAATATGGTTTTAAATATAATCTTAAATATTGATACAAATGGTGTATAAGTAAACCATTTGAAAGAAACAAATAGTGACAATTAGAGAAACAGCGAACAAGGCCAAAATGTTTCTTTATAGCCATTATTATCCACTGCTAGGACTGTATGGATCGAAACAGATGATTAAAGAAAGATGTGGCAATGGTTGGAAGAGGCCTTTGTCCATAAGTGCACGTCGGTGAAATAGAACCCTGATTACTATCGGTCTTTGTTACAAGTAATGCAATGATATCTTCTCCGCGGATAAAAGAAATATTTTAAAGACATACCAATAAAACAGCGCACGATATAACACAAATGATAAGCGACGCCATTCCGAACTGTACAAATAACACCACACTTAAAACGCCCTGAACACCCTCGCAATATCTAAAAGCATAAAAATTTTGTGATATAAGTCGAAAAGTTTCTAATACATGGAAAGTCCCTTTCATTACTATGAAAGTTTATATTAAAAAGTGTTACTTCTGTGATTTACTAACGCAGGATCATTGTGTAAACAGATACAAGAAACAGTATTCAATTGGACAATTATTTCATAAAAAGTACTCACTTCAAAATTGACTCATAATGTCGCAAACAATAGTTCAGTTCGTGGATTGCTTGTCTTTCTTCCGTAACTCCAGCGCCCTGCTGCTTCCATTGCAGACTCCTGAATTCGTGTCCGAGAACTTTCATCTGTGTTATTGCGTAAAACAGTAGACCCGAAATAAGCGAGTCTATGTTCACATTGTACATCATCTGTCCGTAAATTCCTATGTCTTGGTATAAATATATATATCCGAAATAGTGTTTTGTTGTGGTATTGCTGAGAAAATAGTATTTCGACACCGGCAGTTTCAATTCAAAATCTACCAGTACAATTTTTAAAAAGATAGGACCAAACGAGCCCAGGAAAAAACTAAAATGACACAGAAATGCATACAATTTCCAGGCAGTTTTATACTTCCGGACATCATGGGCAATTATTTTACGGCCAAACGCATCGTTTCCATAAAACGCTTCACAATCCAGTAATTCAAATACAGCTAATATTTGCTTCCGGCATATAATTATAGTGGCCACCTTTACCATGATCGTCAATTCGTTGAAATAGAAAATGACCTCTTCAATAATGAACTCGACTTTTAAGGGAATGTAAAAAAGATTTAGGGTCAGTATAGCATTATAAGCTATAAGAAACACTGAAACGTAGAATACTGAATAATACATGTAGTATTTAGAAGAAGATTTGTCACGCCAAATAGCGAAAATTTTAAGAAATTTTAAATTCATCTTGAAACTCTCCAATTGTGTTACTTCCATCTTTGCAATCCACTGGAAAGTGGCAAAGTTTTGTATGAAGCTAAATAACAAAGTGTTAGTCGCCTTTTTTAGACTTTAATAAATTCAACTATCACATATCATATATACCCACTCCAGTTTTACACATGGTGTGCGCATAATGACATCCTTTTGTGTTTCCCTGTTGTAAGATTCACTTCATATTGGATTGCAACGGTAAGAAAATTGATCTGAATATTATGAATGTTAATTGCTTCTGCAGTATAACTACGATATCATATCTTATCTAGCACTGAAAATCTAATGGTTTTAACGACCTAAAGAAATTAGGATATACCTAAATTTATTTTATTAGCAAGTTTCAAAATTTATTTCGTTTTTTGCCTCCATAATTTTTCTACCATAATAAATGTCCTAACCTCCTTATATTTTAATTTGTAGAAGGTGTTTACATGGATATATATTCACCTAAATTATAGTGAAGTTTAACTAGAATCTCGTAAATACTGTTCGTGTGTAAACCACTTTACAATAATGTATTGCGTGCCTTTTTAATGTTGAATTTTTTACTGAGCTATAGCATTATTATGAAACTGATTATTACATTATTAAGTATTTCACCCTTAATAAATAGCTTTGTATTAGTTTAATGTGGTAGTAGAATGCTTTAAGGTAGCATTTTAAAAATCTTTCCTTACATTTACTAGTGTGACATTTAATTCTTCTGTGTACCTCCCAACGGACAGGCACAAGGGTGCTCATGTCAAGGGAGGTCTATTTCTAGCAGTGGACTCAGAAAGGCTCTGCACCGTAGATAAATGATGATGGGTTTGATTCTTCCCAAAATTCCAAGTATTAATACACATGTACTGACAGGGTCACACCAAGGTTCCAAGACCAAGTGAATTCTACTCAGAGTCATAATTCATCATTCAGATATTTGCCCCTCTGGGGATTCAAATCGGACCTCTCTGAACAGAAGACTGGTATTACTATGCCAGTTATTCCAATGGTTATTACCGTTGCTTAAAATTTTTTATCTAAATAATATTATATACGTAATTTTCATCGCAATTTAATTAAATACGTCATTGTGTTTTCTGGTACGATAATTGATATAACAGCATTAAGATATTTAAATAAAGCTTATCTGATTGTAAGTTAATGGAATTTTAAAGACATTTCTATGTGTAGGTATGTCCGATTTAATAAAATCATTGGTAGCTTCGTTTCACCTGAACCTACCAAAATACACCAAGTACAAACCATACATAAAATAATAGGAGAACTTACTTTTAAATCTGACTGTATTGCTGTACCTAAAAAAATAGGTTTTTACAAAGACCTTTGTGCTTCTACGTCTTCGTATTAAGAACTTGTTTCGTTCGCAGAAAAAATAAAATGAGTCGGTGAGAGAGAGAGATAAACAAGAAACTGCTTTTTGTTACTAAGGGCATGTGGCCCATTACGCAGTCGCATATAAAAATAAAATGAAAGTTAAATAACAAACTTCACTTATAAAGTATTCAAAGTAAGTGTGTTAAGTATTTTAATGTTTAAATATAGATATGAGCCACGTGATGTGGGAGAGTAATTGCAGCGCATCTCTAAATATATCCAACGGGAAATGCAACTTCCGGAGTCTTTACAATGCTGGTCTCCAGATTAAAGTTGGAATATTTCCGTTGTCAAAGTGTCTAATTCTGAATCCTTTCAGAAGTAGGTGCAACAATAGGTATTGGAGTATTTTCAGAGCTAGCAATACATTTTTAAATCTTTGACCGCGCCCGTCGCAGATTTTATAAAATCTTAGCTTTCCTTGCAGGTTTCTCGTTTATCGTATAGACGTACGAAAAGCTGTATGCGGTGTTTGAAGGGGTACCCCTCGGAGTCCACTTGCTATTGTAACTTTGGGAACTAGTTCATGACCCCAAAAGCATTTTTAGCATCGACCAGGTCATGTCATGAACAAGAATCCGACATGGTTCATCTGTTTATACCTCCAAATAGTAAGTTTAAACTACTCTAAATAAACAAAGTAATACTTTGGCATATGCTTGAGAAATATCAAGTTTACAAGTTATAATCCGCTCCCATTTTATTAGGCAATGAAAAACCACTAACCTTAAAATAATAATAATAGTAATCAACCCATTTATCATGCCACTGTTAAGGCTACGCTGGCCAAGTGCATGTTAGCAGACTTCACACATCTTAGATTTTATTTTTATAAATTCTATGGTGTGCAGATTTCTTCACAAGGTTTTTTTTCACGAGGTGCGCGCCATGTATTCGAACCCAGCACCCCCGGTATGAGAGACTGAATTTTTAACCACTAGGCTATCACTGTACAAACTGCTTACCTTTATCCGCCTGCTGATTTGGAAGAACCATTGGATGTGTGACACACGGATATTTCTTCTGTTTATCAGAGTAACGGCACCACCTGGAATCATCTCCTTGAAACATTAGTTATTCATTAACCAGTTCAGTTTCACTCAGATATGAGGTCATTGCCCATCATAAATACTCATGGGCTTCACCGATGGTGATACGAGGAACCAAATTGATCATCTAGCCATAAGCGGTAAATGGCGTTCTTCATTACTAGATGTCCGCAACCGCAGAGATGCCGATTTGGACAGCAACTACCAGATGGTGGTCACTACCACCATCTGGTAGTAAACGCTAATAATAAAGAAATATATCTATGACCCTGGTTCGTCTACGGATTTTAGTGTAGAGAAATACCGAGAATAGCTCTGCATAGCTCATTGAGCGAATGAGCTTGTGTATGAGGACAATAGTAAAGAACCACGTCTCAACGTCATAGAAAGGTTACAATAAATACAATACATAATTATACAAGGAATGGACTTTAAAATAATTATTTGGTAAATGTAACGAGAATGGTACAAAACTGTACGTGCAAAACAACTGAAATTCCCGCGGTTTTATTGTTCGTCGAATATTGCAGAAACTTTCTCATGCACGCTCCAACCAGACGGATACAAACTGTTTATATTAATCAAGCCACGAGCGTTCTCCAAACAATAACAGCTTCGGCAGCATCCCCTAAAACTTGCCCTGGAATCCGGATCATAATATCATGAGCAACTTGCCTAGTACTCGAACTCCTAGCTTGTAACCAATAATAGT
>DWFV01001076.1:0-12012 GCA_018246775.1 Parelbella machaon machaon
CATCACGTCAGAGCTATGAGCGTTTCGATTACTTCTCGAATCGTCTTGTCTTGCATACCGTGAAATAGTGATTGCGAGTATTTATTCATGTATAAAGAAAAAAATATTACGCAGTAGTAGTTAAAAAAAAATTATTAAGTAATTGTGTCTATTTCTCTTTCTGAAAATACTAAAGTGATTTTATGTAGTTTAAAATTAAAATAATAACCTACGTTTTTACCTTAGCTTTAACCTAGACTCTTAATTGTTAAATACACATTTGTCAATTTTATTTAATAAAAAAAAATGTATTTTTATAATCCAACATCAGAAACATACATTATTTACTTGTCAAATGTACTTACTGGAACACGAAAGGCGATGACAACATGAAATTCTTTGTAACGATGTTTAAACCTTGTATATTTATCAAAAAGCCGACCGAAAAACAATATAAAACAATATACACATTATCATTTCCATTGCTATAGGACAAGATTGAATATTCAACATTTATTACATTATATCGTCACGACAGGTTTTTTGTAGGTAAAACAGAGAGCACTGAGTGTCAAATATCGTGACAGACCTGACAGGTGTCTTCTAAAAATATTCGAATAATGTAATAATATTCAAGAGATATGTTTTTTTTTTATTTTATTACAATTAAGAAATAACGGTATTACTACGTAAAACAATAGCTTCTGATACTAGCCCATATTATTATTACAAGGGCTGGTGGAGCGTTGACACATTATTATCTCAGCAGTTCATATAATCTGCCCAGGTAATGAAATCTGGTCTACAAGCAATACCGTATATTTGACAGCCAATAAGCAGTACGTTTTTACATACATACTTCACGCCAGGTCCCGTACGGATGGGGCAGGGAGCATCGCGCAATAAGCCAGTAATGCCTACATTCTTGTACATAGATCTATTGCAAGGGCGATAGTAACTATATATCGCAGCAGTTTAGAGGAAGATATATCACCGTAATAAACTTAAGCCCCGTAATAGTATAATAGTATAATTTATAATAGTATAATTTATAATTTCAATAGAACGGAAATAGCAATAAAATTGTTCATGAAAGACAAATTGTTCAAAAGGTTCTATTAAATCCTTAAATGGGTCAAGTTTCGCGAACTGAAAAAGGCGATCAAACATTTCAATGAAATCTTTCAAACCATTGTTTATTTAATTGGAAAACTTAAAAAGATTTGAAAGGTCCCATTAATCTTTTCGATATGTTTGCCGGCGATTTTGGGAAATTCTGTGCTTGATTATTAGGAATTCGGTATTGGAGAGCAAAATTAAAATAGATATGCGTGTATTTTAAGGAAGACTAATTTATTACGAACTAGCCAGCATGTGCCATTATCATCATCATGGTCACTACTATCTTCATCGTCATCGTCACTGTCCTCGTCATCATCGTCATTGTCCTCGTCGTCGTCATCATCATCATCAAGATAAGTTCGTTATATTATCTACAGCAAAACGCGCTGCTGGGTGCTGGTTGTGAATTTATTCTATGAATAATAATTTATTGTACTTTTTAATAAAGCAGCGAGAAGATTAAGATTTCGCTTTAACTCGTAATGAAGGACGTCATAGGTTTAACCTTGATGATAAATGAGGCGCCTTGTAATAGAAATAATCTTTTAAGCCTTTCAGCTTGCTTATTGTGTAGTGTTCATCCAAGTAACGGACTTAACTAGCTACTAAGAAACCATTTTAAACGTAACATCACGCCTGTAATCCCCGAAGGGTTAGGCAGAGGAGTGTAGTACACTCCCACATTTAACCATTTACGTTTAAGTCCCGTGGAATAGGTGGTGAGCCTATTGCCATAGACCGAGCACAATTCCAGATTCCGAGTTACTACTAGTAATTCTAAATTAGAAAAATCCAATAGCACCTCGACCCGGAATTTGAACCCAGGACCTCTCGATCGGCAGTCGCGCTTGCAACCACTCCACTAATGAGGCAGTCGAACCATTTTGATATATGTAGGTATATAATTGTGTAAGAGTGAGTATTAATTACGATTATATCAAATTATTCTCAGAATTAAATTATTAATCGTGTACGAATCTATCATAAGTTTTCTCATAAAATATAACTAGATTAAATATGATGAAAATATTTCAACTGCCGTACAGTTTCACTGTTCATTAATAGTCATATATTTATTGATTTCAAAAAGAGAGTGCTGGCGTAAAAATGAGAAAGAGCATGCTCTGATGGTCCGGTCACGAAGAATGGCAGATGAAATAATCAGGAAACAGATAGGTACACAATATGGCTGTTGACAGATGTAGATGCTCAAAGGGACCATGGCTTACCTATCTTCACCACATAAGATAGATTCTGATTGTCGGGGGAGTCAGAAATCACCGAAACCGGCGAACATATACATACTCGTACGTGTGTAAGAAGTGTAGAAGAAGTGTATAAAGCCTACCTACCCTGTAAAGGACTTGATGTGATAGTATAACAATAATAATAATTTAAGTGTGTCTATATATAAAAGGGTTTCTTGCTCTCTTCCTCCTTACCTTTTTTATTTAGTTATTACTTTTAGTTAATCATAATTCATTTAGGTATAGGTCAAGTCTCCATACAAATTTCGATTTCAGTTATTTAAATAGTTATGACGAGAAAACATAACAAAACTCTGGATTTGCTCGTATAATTTTAATATGAATGAACACTGTAAACATTTAGATTCCCATTAAGAGACGAAATTGATTAATATTATATAATATGGCATTATGTATTGTATGGCAATACGATACATAATGCCATATCATATAATAATCGCCCTCTATTCCATGAAACATATAACATCGCTGGTGAAATGTGGAAGTACGAGGAGGAGTGTCTCGTCTGCGTACCCATTCGGGGCAGTACAAGCGTGATATCAGATTACATAATGTTATTATGTTATGACTGAATGCAATATTACAAGCGGCGTAATATTCAATGTGGTAACGAGTCACGGAGGTTATGTTTAAAGTAATGCAAAGCAGGATAGGAATGGGCTCAAATCATCATATTGCCATATCGTATTAAATTCCAATACTACATACAATTGATACCAACATTTCAGACCATCAGCAAGACGTTTGTTCACAAAAATATTTAACATATCTCAACAATATTAGCTTGACAATTCTCTAATTTAAAATAATAATATAGGACATGTAATTCCCCGTAGGAGTAGACAGAGGAATGCAATACCCTCCCGCTCCCAGTTCATGATTTTAATAATAAATTTAATAATAATAATTCGTTACTCAGCATAGCCAATTGGGAGCATTATTTTCAAATGTACACGAGAATATTAATTTTATTAAAAACTTTACATATTAAAAGTCAACTTCCAAAGTGAATTCGGTAAAGTTAACGTCAGTTATAATTCACAACTTTACGTTATAAACGGAATCCAGTGTAACTTTCATACAGCAATAAGGCGGACAATACCAATTAACTCAATTCCAAAAATTACTTCGTTGCTTACTTGACCTAGTTTTACGTAATTAATTATTTATTTCATTTAAAAACAGGCTAAAGCTTTCGCGATTCCCGCATGGAGTAATTTGACATGGGTAAATAAGATTTTAAGTCAGTATGCTGAGAATCTAAGACAATCTTTTACATTACTTAATTATTTTATTACTATTAAAAAAAGTTAGATATTCAAAGTCAATTAGAAGCACAGTTTAATTTCCTTTAAAAAATACAAAAAAAAAAAAATTTGATACGATGATGAAAATGACTACCGTTAATAAAATAGCGTGGAGATTGAACTATACAATAATAGGTTCCCAATACCTATAAAGGTTACATTGTCACAGTACTACATATATAACCATTTAGAGGAACATACGTAAGATTTATACGTGCCCGGTAATACCAGGACGAATTACGAGGACGCATCCACGAATCTATTCCCGCTGAGTCGCGTCCCGAGCATCTGGACTCTATTAACGCATCAAACATTGTTTTTTATAACTACTACGTGTATATGAGGTATATAACGTGTTACACATTAAACGATATATATTCATACAAGGTAAGACATACTGCATTTCCCTCCTGGTTGTTTTATCTGTTTTTTATGATAAAGATTTATATTTTTTGATTTACTTATCTACACTAAACGTATTTGAAACTGCAGTATATATTCTCATTGTAAAAATGTATGGATATAATAATACCTTGGTACATTTCCGTACACGGCCATCTGATCTCAAACGAAGCATCAAGATAAGCTATCCCGAAGGCTGATAAATTATATACATACGAGTATGTCCGTATAAATATAAATTTATATAGATATTTTTTACACCCAGAGACAGAACAAACAAAATAATAATTCTGTGTGGAAATCGGCCCCACGAAACGGTGAAGTTCACTAACCACTGCACTAACTGGCCAGTAAAATCAGTATACTTAGGTATATACTCGTATTTGTGCGTATTCCGACATTTCGAGCATTTATAACTATTGCCTACACAAACAAGTACAGGTAGGTAAAATATATTTACTTAGGTTGTAAATTTTACGTTTCGTTCCTATGTTTAGACTTTTGTTCTAACTTTGAAATATAGATGTAGGTTCCACATTATTCGTGCCGCCCTATAGTTCTTGTTTAATGTTCTGTACCACAAATATCACAAAAATACAAGAATTAAAAAGAAATTTCCAAATTCAAATTATATTCTATAACCATCTCGCTTAAATTTAATTCTAAGCTCGCCAATGTGTGATTTTCAAATAATAATCGTTTAATCTCTTAAACTGTTTGTGACGCGAACTTTTACTCTGGACGTGGCAACACTGAGGATCAACGTGTCAGAGACAATTGCGAGTTTTGAATGTTTTAATGGACGCTGCCTGAGCTCCATTAGCTTACTCGAGCTTGTAATACACAACGATGACTTGTATCAAAAAAGAATCGAAAATCAAAAAAGTTTTAAGCGAAAATCTATGTACATTTTTTCTAATCGTTGCCATTTATATGGTTTTTTTTTGTAACTAAACAAAAAACCACTCATTTCGAGTTCAAAAACTATGTTTATCTAAATAATTCAGTCTAGTATATCTATGCTTTTGGTGTGATGTCAAGTGGTTGCAAGCGCGACTGCTAATCGAGAAGTTCTGGGTTCGATCCCCGAGTCAGATACTATTAGGGTTTTCTAAGTTGAAATTCCAGGTAGTGTAGTTTGCAGTCTGGATTTGTGCCTGTTTTATGGCAATATTCTCACCTCCTATTTTATAGTAGGATGTAAACGTAACTAGTGAATTATGGGAGTGTACTATACTCCTTGCCTATCTCTTTGGAGATTACAGGCCTGCTGTTACGTTTTTTAGATTTGTACAATTTTTATTTTTTTATAATGTATCCAATAGTGTACTCTGCGGGTACAACCGACGATTCAAAATAATATATGTAAATATAATGATATTTTCAATTGGGGATTCATGCTAATATGATTACAAGTTTTGACGAGGGTAATTTTAATAATGTTTGGAAAGCCCGAATAAGTGGTTAAGGCGTGTTTATTAATGGTAATCAAAGCCTCACACCCCATTTTCTGTGGTTGCCTCGTTGATATCGAGTAAATCGGCTTATCTCGGGGAATAATTTACATTTTCTAACAAACAATACATTAGGCGGCCGATGATTTTATGCCGTCACAGTAATAATGATACGCTAATCTTTAAATGCTTAATAGCTACAGCGTAAGGAGGTATGACACCATTGGACATATTTCTATCACCAGCCAGCATATAGTAATATTTTTTTAGTACTTTGATAAATATGTCAGTACTAAGTTGGAACGTATAATAGGATAACTAATTAATAACTGATTCGGACCGTCTAATAAGGTCAAATTTAGTTACCACGATGTTGCTCGCACTAAGTTGTTATTAACTTGGAACGTTTAATGCGACGTTACTTAGTATTTACGATCCTTAGTCTCCCCAGCAATATTTAGGTCTAGGCTGATTTTAGATAGAATTTTATGTCGGTATGTCACCGTTTCATCTAATTTTACGTTATCTGTAAATATTAATTGCGTTTACGATATATGTATGTATTTATTTAAATATGTTGATATACTATTTAATAATAAACTGAATTACCTCAAGATTAAAATTTTCTATGGAACTCAGTACTATTTTCTAAATATTTGCAGTTTATTTATTAAAATTTGCCTGTCTGTGGTTTTAATATTAACACAGACAGAAAAAACGTTACTTTTTATCAACTACGAACACAACGCTATAAACAAAACGAATGTAATTAAAGTCAGGCTAATTCGGGCGCAGTGGGGTACGTGATGAAAATATTTGGTCGCTACCTATTGAAGTAGAGCCTAGTTCGCTGTCTAGTGTTTAGTTGTTAGGTGATTTGAGGGATAAACGTTAATGGAGTAATTCTGTTTCAATCGAGCTACCTAAGTTATGGTTTGGGTTGTGGTCGAAACCAAAAGATGGGTTTTACGATACTAAGTTAAGGTCTCGATTTCCCTTGCATATTGGATTTCGGGAGGAATCTGTCATGATATGTAAAGGTTGAACATCAATTCTGGTCAGATATATCATCAATCATTCCTGAAAAGTAAATTAATATGTAAATAATTTTATAATAATAAAAAGATTCGTCATTAATAATACGCTCATCCATTATTCCATGACACGAATAACTGATGAACCATGGAAGTACTACACTCCTCTACCTACCATACTGGGGAAATACAAGCGCGATGTTAATATAACATAACATTTTTTTTGTACGTTTCCAGTAGCACATTTTTTTACAGAGCACCTTTTTAGAGATGTCAACATTTCCAAAAATATCCCATTGTATCCCAGTACGTGACACTGTCGTGACTATCGACGCCAAGGTTGACATCGAGGGGTGTTCGGTCGATGAATTAATTACGATCTGCCGGTTATACACAACCGCTAACGACCTCAAGCCACGCAAGGTAAGTCGTTCCTTTATAATCTCCGTTCAAAACAATTAACCACAAATTCGATTAATAAGCAAAAACGAGCAAAATATCTCGCTTTATTATTCTTTTATGCATAATTTATCGTTAAGTACATACCTACCCGATTTTAAATGCTCACTATAACCCATGGTTATTTTCATCTCGCATAAAACTTTTATGTGCTCAGTAAAACTGTTTTATGTGGTCAGTTTTTCACATTGCCCATCAGGTCGAATTTTAAGTAATTCTAGGCTATATCGCTATATCTTACTGACACAGGTGAGGCAATGTAGTCGTGGAATGCTCATGTAATGATTTAGATCTTTGTTTAGTATCTAATATCCTTTATTTTTCCTATTAAAAATTCATGTCTCTCAATGCCCCTGTTCATTTGCCGTTGAGCCTACAAGACACATGTATATGATATACATATGTATGTAAAGTTTAATATGTACACGTATTACGCTTTTGTACCGTATCTAGTACAAAAAATGCAATAGTTTACATATGTACAGTCGTAGAATGCATGGACTATGCTATAAGTGATGCTGCGCTGGAGTGGTGGGAGCAAAACACATTCGCTATATACTATATGACCTTAGGGCCGTTTAAGGGTTCTCTACCTACGTTTTTATTGTCTACTAGAACCGATGAAAGTACGTGGAAGTTATTACAGTCATGGTTGTTGTTTGAAATCAAATTATTAGTGAACAGTTTAGTTCTTTCTCTCTGCCTATTCCATGGGACGTATAAAATAACAGGTGAAATGTGGGAGTACGGTCTGCTGCACTACTGCCTATCCCTCTGGGGAAGTACAGGCGTGATTTATTCTTCGTTGATATAATTTGTTTATTTATTCCTAATAAATAATGAAACCAAAATATAAAGGTGTTTACATATCGATTGAGAGGCTGATATTGAGAAGGTGGTTAACAGTCGACTGGTAGATGAAATGACACGCTCCGCCGGCCGCCTGCCCGCAGTACCACGTTCGACCGACTCGCAAACTCTGGTCGTCTTCTCGCTTATCAAATACCTTAACACGACAATGTTTCCACAAATAGTGAAATTCGATTTTGTTATTGCAAAATTAATTTCAGACAGAAAATTCTGTAAGGGTATTCAACAATGGTCACAGATTACTGTGATAGAAATTTCATATAAATATCAATTCCACATAGGAATTTACACAGTAACTACACATGGAATAAATATCGTTTATCTTACAGTGTTAAAATTATTGACTAATTGATGAATTACATTAAGTTTCAACTAAATTATGTGCAACTAAATAAATACTAGTGAACAGGATAGTGAAAACTAACCTTTATTATAACAATATTAAAATATTTCGAAAACTTAACAAAATTTTCTTAGCCGGAATGAAAAGATTCGGTGCCACATTTCTCAACGGAACGGCTAATAATGTGGATCAATCTCCCGGCGTCTCATTATCTGATAAATATACCTCAAAACTTGTGGCGGAAAGGCCCTAGCCTGTTACATGAAAAAAGAATAATTTAGTACCAGTTAACCTTTTAAATAGGCTCGTTTGATTGCCTGCAACACCTGCAGTTGCAATTGCTTACGTTTTATTCTGTTAGCTTTGCTTCGCTGCCTCTTAATCCATTTATTCATTCGGACACATATATACTCGTACATATATATGTGAGTCTCCCTTGAAATCTACTGCACAGAATAATTTATTTACATAGAATATTAATCTCGTTTTATTATCTATGCAGAAAGTGCATTGCACCAAAATTGCTCTTTCAGAACAGCTTTAAAAAAAATGAAACTATAGATTTATAGTTTCTGATAGCTGCATATATATGTACTTATATAATATTTGATGTGGCTAGAAATTAATTTGTATATTTGTGATCTAAACACATCCAGTTTACTTAATAATTTTATTGTACTGCATTAGTTCTTGTCAGTTATTCTCTCCAAACAGAGATTGGTCACACAATTCGTAGAAATGGTTTTCTGATTTTATTTTACAATAGTTACGGCAAAGAAACTGCTTTATCATCATCATCATTATCAGCCTATTTACGCCCACTGCTGGACATAGGTCTCTCCAATAGCACGCCACTGAGCTCAATCTTCAACTCGTCGCATCTAAAGAAACAAAAAAACTGAAAGAAAACAAAAGAAACTGCTTGCTAAAGTAGAATTATTCTGGAAAAAAGTTGCTATAGATCTCGAAATATCAGGGCAGAATTAAATAAAATGCAAGAAACAGAGTGCTAAAAAATTGCCCATCTTCGATTGAAGTCCAATCGGTCTTACAGTATTGCAAGACCAACATACAAAAAGGGGTGTTATATGGCTAAAAAATTGGCTCTTTTAAATCTGGCATAAAAGGCGCCTTCAGGGTAAATTAAAGGTTATTTACAGATATCATGTAATGGTACAAATTTTATTCTAAATAAAGGCAAATAAATAAATAAATATAACAAAATAAAGCTTATTAATAAATTAAATAATTTCAAAGGTAACGAGCTAAATCGTTAGTGAATATTTATTCTACATTAACAATATCAAATTGGACGTTTCTGTATCTGTGACACGACGCCATTACTATTATTAATCACGCAGATTATTCCCGCGCACCGCTGCGGACGTTCTTACAGTTTTAGTCTGAAAAATATTGTTTTTAATTTAAAGATATGAAAAAGAAAACGTTAACTGGATTCTCTTTTATTTCTTTTGAACGTTTATATTTTAACTTTGCTTAGAAGTTAGTGAATTAATAGACAGAAATAAAATATGCCCACATAGATACTATATGGATATATAAATATTTATCTACATAGAAAATTAAATTTTTTGTTGTATGTGATATTCAAAATAAAATTTGTTTCGACTGTGTATGGTACAGAATTGTAACAAGGCAAGTAAACCTCCACTTGAGTAACACGTACACACTGCTGGTATACGTAATTAGACCTGTTTGCCTACGATTGAAATAGAACGTGTGTGTAATTAACGACAACGTGTCGCTACGACACAATTTTTGTAACTTTATACATATTATTCAATAATATTAAAAAAGTTCATTACATAATATCACGTCTGTATTTTCCCTAAACAGTAAGCAGAAAAGGATAGAACACTCTCACGATTCATCAGTTGTTATATTTCCTACCATGGAATAGGGGGTTACTCTATTACAGAACATATTTTGTATAGTTTATTAACCGTAGAAAGCTTAAAGCTTAAGCAAGGAAATTTTTAATTATCTATTAAAAACTGTTTCTCTATAGACGGTGATGACGATTGTGTTCATTTTATATCTACCTACCTTAAAAATGTTTGTAAAAAAGTGACAATGAAAATGTTTTAGTTACATAAAATCGTAGAGTTTTATGTAATAAGATAAAAAGGAAGTCCCAGGAATTTTATTTGATATCCAAAAAATGTTTTCTGAAAGTGGTGTGTGAAAAGGTCGCGGCTGACTTTAGACAGCTGGAATTCGTTTCTAAATTCAGCGACGGGAGTCAGATTTGCAGCTTAAGGGTATTTTCATATCATTTTTAGCAAGAAAAATTTTGAATGTGTGACATGAATTATTGTATCTTCGTGAGGATTAAATTATATTTAATTATAACATTTCTCATTGAACAATTTTTGTCTTGATTTTGAAAGAGATCGTCCACAAATCTGTGTCCTTTATCAAGTTCATATATCTATTTTTTATAACTGTGTTTAAAAAAATATATATATTTATAATCATTCACAAATTAGAGGTAATGATATTGCTTGAATGTTAAAGTTAATTAATACTAATAATAATACTTTAGTGTAAAAGTTAATTAAATAGAAGCCAAATATTAAATTTACATTGAGATTAAAATGTTTTTCATTACAGAGTTTTTATTAAATAATGTACATACATCGTAGTCATTGATCATAGTTGAACAATATCTTTCTTGTTTATTAAAGTTTGTTTGATAATTAATAGCTAAAAAATGTACAAGAACCAATAAATAGTTCTTTTATAGAAACCATTATTATGTTTCCTTATCACGACACTATTTCCGAACTGTAATGGAAAGGAAAATACTGCTGTCAGAATGAAAAACACTTTTATAAGCAACGAAGAAAAAGTTATTAACCTGATGTCATTTTTATAAGTGAAAGGAAGTTGGATAATAAAAAAAGTGTAGCACATTTTTGATTATAATTTACCTTTTATTTATAAATAGCATAATAACATTGAAGAGATTTAGTAACCATCGTAATGATTTGCATATATTTTATTTTTTGACCCTAAAAGAGTCAGAGAATAATTGTAAACATTGTGTGTTAACTTATATAATAAAACATATACACAATTCGTCCGAATGACTAAATTGTAATTGACTGTCAAATTGTTGTAGGCCTCAAACGGTTTTCACTTGCCCAAGTCTCCAGACTCAAGCCCTAGTACTCTAATGAAACCAATAAATCAAGTTCTTGATTCGTTGTCGAATCACGGACCTATTAGAGGCGACCTGACGTTAGTCCGTAGACCTTAGACCAACCTGGACAAGTAGCCACTTTTACTAACTGCACATATAAGATGTAATAACTGAAGTAATAGATCCGAGTCTTAATACTTAAAATCTGTTATCAATTAAGAACTGATTTTAACAATTAATAAATTCTCATTGTACGGGGGGACACGATATCCCACAGTGCAATGACTAAAGGGTTAATGAGTATTACGATGACTAACAGCGAATACATTAATATACCTGTTTATAAAACCTTGCTCAATTCGACTGCAGATCTCCATGGGCGGTACCAGCCAGTTTTGACCACTGCCCCTGTTTTTGCTACTTTTATCAAATAAACAAAATTTCCCAATGAAGAGCAATTGAATTAATCTCCGTTCGATAAATAACCAGGGTTAAATATAAAACGTGACGTAATTACAAAACAATTAGCGGTAAATAGGAAATATAAGAATCATAAGAAACAACTAATAACCAGTGACTCGTCCGTAATCGCTAGTGTCGAGACGCCC